>PVKZ01000110.1:600000-856165 GCA_004027375.1 Macroglossus sobrinus | reverse complement strand
ATCTATTTTTCTATTCTTTTACAAAAACCACACTGTCTTGATCACTGTAGCTATGTAATAAGTGAAGTCAGGCAGTGTCAGCCCTCCAATTTTGTTATTCTTCAATATTGTGTTGGCTATTCTGAGTCTCTTGCCTGTCCCTGTATACTTTTGAATAAGTTTTTTGATATCCACAAAATGACTCACTGGTATCTGGACTGAGATTATGCCGAATCTATAGATCAAGTTTGGAAGAACTGACATTTTAATAATATCACGCTTTTCTGTCCATAAACATGTATGATCACTCCGTAACTATAGGTTATGTTTACTGTTTGCTTTAGCTGCAGGTTTCAGAGGCTAAAATTTCCTCTAGAGTCCCTTTTTGGTCCCCACTGCTGTCTTTGGATTTTCCTAAAGATAGTTTAAAAAGTTCTTGAGGCTAGTTCTTTCAGCTGTAATCTCCTGTTTTTGTAGAAGAGCTCAATCTACATGGTGGTGAACAGTGGGAGGAGTCTCATGATTAGATTTCAGCCTTTTAGTGAGCCTGTGCCCCTAGGCTGTGACCTTTATAAGTGTTTCTCTGCTTTTAGTTTTATACTTTTATGTGAGATAGGAAGCTAGAGGAGATCTGAGGTGGTCTTTCACTTCCCCTTGTTCAATTAGGTTCTGATAAGACCCAAGTCTCTTAGGCTCTGACAAAGTAGTCACCCTTGAGGGTAGACTTTTGTTTAGGAGAACAAAATGTTCTGAGTTTATTTCAAAATTGCTACTTTCCCCCTGCTTTATTCTAGAAGTATGAGGGAGATTTTCTCTGATCTTCACCCTCATAACCTGGTGGGGTTCTTAAACATGAAACTCACAGAAATCTGGCCCTGCCCTGAACTGGGGGCCCTGGAGCTTTAACTCTTAAATTCATCACTGCCAAACTTCCAGCAATTGATCAATAGCTTAAATGTTCCTGCTGGTACTGGCTGCAGATAAGCTGTGAATCTCTTTATTCAATTTTCTCTCCAATTTTAGGGTAGTGTCTTGATCTGTGACCTTGATTCTTTAACAGATGGAGGAATAGTTGGTGATTTTTAGGTTTTTGGACTTTTCCTTATTATAAAGGCAGAAAACACAACTTTAAAGCTGTTTACATGGCATACCAGAAACCAGGACATTATTAGAAAACTGAAAACCAATCCTTGTACATCTAAAAGGCCTGCTGTTGCTGTTAAGTAAAATCCTAAATGCTCTGTGCTCACAGCTTTAGTTGAGAGGATATTTAGTTTGATGTTATCATATTGGACTGGCAACAAGAATCAATGTAGTATGACAATGATAAGCGCAAAACTGTGAATCAAAGTGAATTTTACATTTTACAATAATTTTCTTCTACATAAAAGAATAAACAGGATATCCTACAGGCTACATGAAGTTCAGAACAGTATTATTGGGGGGAAAAACCCAGAAAGAGTAAAAGTATTTTATCTTAAAATGGATAAAAACATGTCATTGTTACATTTTTCTTACATTTAGGTAATATCTGTTTAATTAGTCCTATTATATTTATGTTCTCCTTTTAAAAGGTCTTAAATTTATGGATTTTAGAACACACCATAATGCAACCTATGAAATATAAATATTCAATAAAGAATTAAAAGATTTAAAGTGCTGTATCAAAGAACAAAAAGGAACATAAATTATTGTCATATTTTTTTGCAAACATTATTTAATTGTCCTACTATTATTACTAATTGTCACTGTTATTTAGTCCTATTGTTGTGCTTAAATAATAGCACTTATGTAATAGAAAATTAAATAACACAGAATAATACATAGTTTTAAACAAAGATCTATTGTTTATATTTTATATGTTAAAGTAATAACTCATAGTGGATAATTAATATATATTATAATATTTTTGTCTGATATGGCTGTGTTCTGAGCTGGCTCTCTCAAATTTGTGTATCTTATTGACATTTACTCTAAGTATAGGCTTTCTTAAGGCAACTTGTGAGCAGGAGACAACAAGCTAGGGGCCAGACAAGGAAAGACCTGTAGTGGACCCCATGAGTAAATGCCAAGAGTCTATTCAAGCACATTACACATATATCATAAGTCACTGATTTTTTATTGTACTTTTGAAATATATAATAAAATTGATTAAACATTTTCAGTTTTCTGCATTACTGCAGGTAATAGAGGGAAGGAGCTCTATGTGCAATTGGAAAATGGTGCAAAAGAGAGAATATATACTCTACAGACCAGTGGTGCCTCAGGATGAAAATTAGGAGGAGGCATTTACAATTTTGAGGCTCAATTATGATAAGAACTGAAAAGTTGCTAGAAAGAGGTTAATCACAGGTGAGACATGGAGTCTAGAGTATTACACAACTAGAATGACAAAGGTGGGCTTCTAAAGAGCTGGGGTGGCAGTAACAGCAATAGCTTAAAAATTACCTATGAGAACTTGTGGACCTTTGTAGACTCCTAGAACTCTTAAAAAGAAATAAGAAAGTTTAAATAATTTGCATCAGTAGGGGCAGGGTATAAGGACAGGAAATAGATTGCTATAAAGTTGGGAAAGCCACAATCTAGCAAAGACAAAATACACAATATGCAGGAAAAGAGGGTAAAACCTCAGGTGTCTGCATCTGTAAGGCTAATTTTATTAATTGTATTATTCAAATCTTTGTAGTGGACATTTGTTGCGTGTTTCTGCTTAGCTTGTTTTTCCTCTTTGTAAATTAAAGCTTAATTTTCTTGTGTTAATTATCCAATCCATGTGGTTTGAGTGAAACTGACCCTACCTCAGCCCCAGAGTTAAGCATGTGACTCATTATTAGCCAATCAGAATACTCTATGGCTGGTCACAGGAACTGAATCACAGAAGTTCACTTGACTCATAACAGGCAGATAAAACCACATTCATTTGCTAGCATTGTTAGGAAAGATAAGATCTTATTATATTTATATTGCCAGTTATACGGATGACATAAATGTAAAGTTACTTATACAGAACGAAAGCCAAAGTACAGAAATACAGAGCCTAGAGGTGGAGAAAGACAAAGTGAGCGAGCGAGAGAAAGAAAAGGGATGAGATACAGAGGATGGTGGAGAAAGAAGAGAGAAATGCTCAGTAATAATAATATCATTGAAGAAAAATATCTAAATTCTACCCCTTGACTTTCATCAAAGATTTACTTGGGGTACTAAATTTTAAATAATTTCTGTCACTCGCACACAAAAGAATTATAAAGAAATTCGTTATTTTTGAATAATTAAGGACTAATAAAAATATTAGAGTTTTGCAGTATTAATGTATTTCTTTCAATTTATTGTAAAGCTTTAAAATATTTTCACTTCATATATTTGATGGCAAGTTACCTATAGGTTTATGACCATAATATCTTCTACATAAACTTCCTGCTAGGTGTCTTAATTGTTTTAAGCCAGAACTCTATCTAATATTAATAAGAATCCAATACTTTTATTTAAATTTTAATGTTATAGATTTGCCCATCTTTTTTGTGTGTCAACCTTGCTAAATCAATTTTTCATTAGTCTCTTATAGACAGCTCAAGATTGGATTTTGTTTTATAACATTAACCAATATTGTATGTTTGTGTTTATTGATTACATTGTTCCATTTTAAATTATTTCATGACCTAGTTACTGTCTTCTTTTTGTCATTTTGTTCTATATTCTGATTCCCATTTGATCATGATATAAAATTTTTTTTTTATAATGCTGAATTCTGTTTGCTAATATTTTGTTAAGGACTTTTGCCTCTAAATTCAGGAGGGAAATTAGTCTATAGTTTGTTTTTTTTCTGTGATATTTTTGTCTCTATTTGGTATTATGGTAATACAACACAAATGAATTGAGAAGCATTTACTCCAACTCAGTTTCCTGAAGAGATTGTAAAAAAGTGCTGTTAATTTTTCTTTTAAAATTGAAAGAATTCTCTAATGAAACCATGTGGACTTGTAGATTTTCTTCTGGAGAATTTATCCATTACAAATTTTTAAAATAGTTATAGGGTATTTCATTTGAAATACCCTATAACTATTTCATATTGTGTGAGTTGTCGTGTTTTGTGTTTTTGAGAAATTGGTCCATTTTGTTTAAGTTGTCAAATTTATGAGTGTAGAGTTGTTTGTAGTATTCTTTTATTATCCTTTTGATGTTTGTAGAGTTTGTAGTGCTATTTCCTATTTCATTTCTTATACTGGTAATTTATATTTTTTTCCTTTTTTCTTTCCCAGTCTTGCAAGGGGTTTGACAAATGTATTGACATTTCAAAACCCAGATATTTATTTCATTGATTTTTATCTTATTTTTTTATGTTTTTAATTTTATTAATTTCCACAATTATATTTACCATTTTCTTTCTTTTAATTTATGTTGGAATCATTTTGCTCTTCTTTTCCAAGGTCCTTGAAGTCTTAGCTTAGATTAATGATTTGAGGCTTTTCTTTATTTGTAATGAATATATTTAACACTGTAAATTTTCCTTTCAACACTGCCACAGTTATGCCCACAAATTTTATGTTTATTTTCATTTTTATTCAAGATCAATGTATTTTTAATTTTTCTTGAGGTTTCCTCTTGGACTCAAAGTTATTTTAAAGTTATTTAGTTTACAAGTGTTTGGAGATTTTCCACCAATGTTTCTGTTATTACTTTCTACTTTGATTCCAATATCAAAAAAACACAATTTTTATATGTCTTTTCAATTTGTCAAGGTTTGTGTTTTGGTACAGGATACATCCTACCTTGGTACATCTTCCATGGCACCTGAAAAATACATATATTTTATTGTTGTTGAGTAGAATGTTTTATAAATATAATTTAGATCCTTTTGGTTGATAGTTTGGAGTTCTTTTATATCTTGCTAATTACTTGTTTAGTTGTTCTGTAATTTGTTGAGAGTGAGGTGTTAAAACCTCCCACTAAAATTTTGAATTTTTCTATTTCTCTTTCCAGTTCTATAAGTTTTTGCTTTACATATTTTGCAATTCTGTTGTTTGGTGCATACTCATTTAGGATTGCCATGCTTCATGTTGAATTGACCTTTTATCATTGTATAATGTGCTTCTTTTTCTCTAGTAATTTTTCTTGTTTTAAAGACTCCTTTATATAATATTAATATATCTAAATTTGATTTACTTTGATAAATGTTTAGATGTTATATTTTCTCTTATGCTTTTATTTTTAACCTACCTATGGGGAAAGTGAGTTTCTTATAGACAGCATACAGCTGGGTCATGTGTAAAAAATATATTAGGAGACAGTTTTTATTTTCTGGAAGTTGTCCCCATCACCAGAGGACCTATGATGGTAAGACGTTGTTTAGATACTAGGTTTGGTAAGGCCACACACTTATTTCCTCCATGCAGTTACTTTTACAACTATTAGGCTGGAAATGTGAAAATGGTACTAATTTGGTTTATTCCTAATTTCCCCCTGATCTGTCTTAACCTCTAGACCATGTTCTCTCAGATTTAGAAGTTAATATCAGAAGGAACTGGCATAGAAAGTAATATAATTTAGAAAGTAAATTATAGAAAAATTGCAGAGATTTACATTTTCTTTTCTAATTCTGAAAGTACTAAGTATGAAGTACTATTGATCTGTAACTATGTCAACCATATTTCAGCTTCAGAGTCTTTGCGCTTGCTGTTCTTACTACCTGGAATTTTCTTCCTTTTTACATTTACATGGCTTACTCATTCATTTTATTCAGAGCTATACTAAAACACTCCTCCCTCAGAAACTCCTTCCCCAGTATCTCTTTCTGTATAGCTTTCTCTTCTTCTTACTTTCTTGGACTATTTCATTTTTATCATTGCATTAATCTGCACCTTGAATTTTAGCTTATAAATCTATTTATTTCTCCTTTTTCTGTCTCTCTTCTAGAATGTAAGATCTGTCAGAGCATAGTCTCTGTCTTTCCAGATCACTATGATGTCATCAGTACCTTAAGACAGTGCTCGACTAAAAAGAGGTGCCTAAAAATATTTGTCAGAACATGACCAGAAAAGAAATTCAAAATATTTGCCTTCTTACTTCTCTAGAATTTTTCAGCATGTCTGTTTGAATTATAGCATTTTATTATGTTTGGCTCAAACTATACAATTATGGGATTAACTTATCATTCTCTTGGAAGAAAATCCATGCCCTGGTCTTTGATATCTACTTTCAAAACAATCTAATCAGTACTATACATAGCAGAAATTTCTCCAGAATTGTGATAAGAAGTGTGGACCTTTCCTTAGCTGAGTAATTATTAAATTAATTCCCCCAACTTTTCTTTTTAAATTATGTTGGCCAGTTGCTAGAAGATGGTTGTTGGGAAAAGAATTGGCAACCTGCTTTTGCACAAAAATTTTCCCAAGTTCTAAATCTTAAATCTGGTTTTTTTTTAACTTTGTTATTATGGAAAATGTCAAATGCAAATAAGATTGAATCATATAATAAACCTCCAGTTACCCATTACTTTTATTATTGTATATCTTCTAACCAATCTTTTTATCCATTTCTCAGATTATTTTAAAGAAAATATTAAATACCTTATGATTTCAACCACAAATATTTTACTATATATCTCTAAAAAAGGGACAAATTGTATTATCTCTTCTGATAACAAATTGACTATAATTTATTAATATTATGAAATATTCCTTTGGTGTTCAAATTTTTCAAGGCAGATATAGAGGCCAAAAGGGGGGAAAAATGAAACAAATTGAAAACAAGTAACAAAGTAATAAATGTAAACAGAACAATATTATAATCACATTAACTCTAAATAGTCCAAATACACAATTAAAAAGGAGCAATTGTAAGATTGGATAAAAGAACAAGGCTAAACTATATGCTGCCTAGAAGAAACTCATTTAAAAAATAAACACTTAAAGGTAAAAAATAGGAAAAATGTACCATGATAACAATAATTAAAAACTAAGTGGCTATATTAATAACAAACAAAGGAGATCTTAAGACAAAGAACATCATCACAGATAAGAAAAGTCATTACACAATTCTCCAAGTGGATGTAACAATCCTAAATGTTTTATTATATTTAACACTGTTTAAATATAGATGAAGCAAAAACTGATAGAACTAAAAAGAGAAACAGACACATCTATCATTATCATCAGAGGTTTCAACAAGCTTCTCTCAATAATTAATAGAAGAAAACAGAAAATCAGTAAAAATATAGAATACTTAAACAAGATTATCAATCAACTTGCCCTAATCTATATTTATTGAACTATAACCAAAACCAGCAGAATACATAGTCTTTCCTAGTGACCATTAGACTTTCATGAAAGTAGATCATATTGTTGACCATAAAACAAATATTAATGCATTTTTTAATAATATAAAGTATGTTTTCTAAAAAAATGAAATTAATTTAGATATCAATAATAAGATATTTGGGAAATCCATTTATATTTTGTAATTAAACAATAGATTTCCAAATAACACATGCCTCTAAGAAAAAATTCACAAGAAAGTTAGAAAGCATTTTGAACTTTTATAAATCATAGTATGTGAGATATAGCTAATGGAGTACACACAGGGAGATATAGCACTAAATGCTCATATTAGAAAACAGAAAGAATGAAATGACAAAAGGAAGGAAGGAAGGAAGGAAGGAAGGAAGGAAGGAAGGAAGGAAGGAAGGAAGGAAGAAAGGAAGGAAGGAAGGAAGGAAGGAAGGAAGGAAAGAAAGAAGGAAGGAAAGGAAGAAGAAAGAATTTTAAATCAAAGAGTTCAGCTTCCACCTTTAGAAATAAAAATGGGAACAAAATAAACAGAAGAGGGAAATAATATATTAGAGCAGAAATCAGTAGAAATCAGGGAAATAGTAGAGAAAAATAAAAAATCAAGAGTGGGTTTTTTGAGATTAATAAAGTTGATAAAAATTGGCAAAATTAATTATGAAAAAGAGAAACAAGATTACAAATATTAAGTATGAGATGACTTCAATATAGTCTACAGCTATCAAAAGGATAACAAAGAAATATCATAAAATTATATACTAATATATTTGATAAGTAGGTGAAAATTTTAAAACACAAACTTCTAAAGCTCAGTGAACAAGAATTATCTAACATATATTCCTGTATCTATTAATAAAATTGAACTTGCAATCAAAGTTCTCTCCACAAAGAAAACTCCAGGACCAGGTGGATTTTCTTGAAAATTTTACCAAATGCTTCAGGAATAAACAATACTAATTTCAGACAAAATATCCCGAAAATTGAAGAGAGTTTACCTTCTACTTTATTCTGTGAGGCAAGAATTAGTCTGCTACAGAGAGAGAGAGAGAGATAGACAGAGAGAGACAGAGAGATTACAAGAAAGTAAACTATAGACCCAAATTGCTCATTAACATAGATATGAAAATTCTTAACAAAATTTTAGCAAGTCAAACGATACGTAAAAAGGATGATGTTTTATTACCAAGTAAGGTTTATTTGAGAAATGCAAAGTTGCCTTAATATTGAAAAATTCATCATATTGCCATACTATGAAAGAAAACTCATATTATCATCTCAATAGATTCAGAAAAACTTTTGACAAAATCCAACATTCATTCATAATAAAAACTGCATAAACTAGGAAGAGAAGGAAACTTCCTCAATCTAGTAAAAGGCGGCTATGAAAACAAACTTTCATCTAGCATTATACTTAATAATGAAATATTAAATGATTTTCCTCTAAGATAAAAAATAAGAAAGCTTTATTTGTAATACCCCAAAACTTGAAGCAATCCTTCTATTTAGCATTGTACTAGAGTTTTTGTTAGTCTAAAGATTTAGACAGAAAAGATAGAAGCAAAATGGTCAGTATTCACAGACGGTATAATTGTCTATGTAGAAAATCTGATGGCATCTACAAAAAATGTTAACATTAATAACTGAGATTTTCAATATTTTAGGATATAATATGACTATATAAAAATCCATTTTATTTCTATATATTTATAACAAACAATAAGATTGAAATTTTAAAAACAACATATTGAATATTATAAGAATACAAATGTGTATGGGGATAAACCTTACAAAAATAAACCTTACAAAAATAAACCTTACTATAGCTGAAAACTTTCAAACATCATTGAGGGAAATTAAAGAAAACCCAAATAAATGGCCAATATACCAGCTTCATATCAATTCTCCCCAAATTTATATAAAGATTAACATATTTTCACTCGAAACTCCAATAGGCTGCTTTGTAGAAATTGGCAAGGTGGGTTTAAATTCTATGTGAAAACACAAGAGCCTTTTAAAAAAAAAAAATCAAAGTTAGTGGACTAAATGTACCTGATTTAAGACATTATAAAAGTACAGTAATCAAGAGAGTATATTGATACCAAGATAGCTGATTAGAGAAATGAGACAGAATATTAGCCCAGAAATAGTCAACTGATTTTCAGTAAGCATGCAAACACAACTAAATTGAAGAAATTACAGCATATTAAACATATATTCTTGAAATGACTCAATATCCATATGCAAAAGAAGAGCTTGAATTTATGTTTTGCACCATATATTAAAATGTATACAATTGGTTCAAAGATTCAAATGTAAAACTTAGAGCTATGAAATCTCTAGAAGAAACTTAGGAAGGATTCTAGTCAAGATGGTAGAGTAGATAGGTAGATGCTGTGTTTGCCTCCTTTCATGACCACATCAAAATTCCATTAAACTACAGAACAACCATCATTGGGAGTCACCTGAAATCTAATTGAACAGAAGTCTTACAAGTGGGGGCACACAGAAGAAACTATCTTGATAACTGGTAGGAGAGGCAGAGATGCAGAATGGGCTAATCTCACATGTGTGTGGTGGTTAAAAATCATGAGGGATATCATGGCTGCAGAGGTCCCCCTGGTAGAGTGAGGGATCCCAGCCCCACTTCATACTCCTCAATCCAGGGTTCCAGTGCTGAGAAGAGAAGGCCCCACAAAATCTGGATGAGCAGAGATTGTGGCCAAGTGAGACAAAGGGCTTCAGGAGTCCCAGGTATTCCTTTTAAAGGGCCAGTACATAGATTTAACTGATGATGAACTCGCTTGGAACTGCAGTGTTTGAGCAGCAACTCAAAAGGTGTCAGGGTCAACATAGAGAAACTAAATTGTCTGGCTTCAGGGCAAAGTCTGGAGAGGCAGCTTTCTCCCAGACAGAAGTGCTGGCAGAGGGCATCGTTACTTTGTTGAACCTTACCTGCAACCCAGCATGCTAACACAGGCAGTGGCCATATCTGAGTTTCTATCAGTCTAGCTAATACTGGTTGCCCTGCCCTGGTGATTCCCTGATATCCTGCACTACTCAGCTTGCAGGTCTCCAGTGGCTTTTCCAATCAAATGGCCTGTCTTGGCTCATTCTGCAGACTTTCCTAAAATCTCTCAAAGGTTCACAAAACCTAAGTAAGCAGCATTTTGCTTGGTGTGCCCTGTACATCTTGAGGCTTGAGGCTGCTCAAGGCTAGCACCAACTGTAGCTGGCCTCGGTTCACAGCTTTTTCATGTTCTTTGATTCTAAACAGGTAAAGAGTTTCCTAGACATGAAAAAGCTAAAGGAATTCATCGTCACCAAGCCAGAATCACTGAAACAGAGGGACTTCTTTAAGAAGAAGAAAAAAGATAAAAAAGATGAATAATATAAAGGCAATAACTACATACCTATCAATAATGACTTTGAATGTAAATGTATTAGGTGTTCAAAAGATAGGGTGCCTGAATGGAGAAGAAAGCAAAACTCTTAAATACACTGTCTATAAGTGACTTACTTCAGATCAAAAGACACACACAGAATGAAAGTAATAAAAAAAGATGTTACATGAGAATGAAAACAAACAAAAAAGCTTGGGTAGCAAGTCTTATACCAGACAAAATAGACTTTAAAACAATGGCTATAACAATAGACAAAGAAGGACTCAGTAATTCCACTTCTGGGTATGTATCCAAAGAAACTCAAAACACTACTTCAAAGGGACATATGTATGCATATGTTCATTGCAGCATTATTTACAATAATTAAGATATGGAGGCAACCTGGCTGTCCATTAATGGGTGAATGGATAAAGGGATGGTACAGATATACAATGGACTATTGCTCAGTCATAAAAAAGAATGAAATCTTGCCATCCGCAATGACATAGATGAACTTAGACAGAGGGTAATGCACTGTGTGGAGTCAGACAAAGAAAAACAAATGCCACATGATTTCACTTACATGTGGAATCTAAAGAACTAAATAAACCAACAAAACAAACAAACTCGTAGATAAGAGAACATTTTGATGGTTGCCAGATGGAAGGGGATTGGAGGGGAGAAAAATTGGTAGTTACAAAATAGTTATAGAGATGTAAAGTATAGCATATGGAATATAGTCAAAAATACTGTAATAACTATGTAAGATGTCAGATGGGTACTAGATTTATTGGGGTGATCGTTTTATAATGTATATAAATTCTAATCACTGTGTTGTATACCTAAAACTAATATTATATCATATGCCAATTGTAATTGAAAAAAATATATACATTAGAGAAAAAAGAAACACAGCAGAAAACATTTGTGACAATGGGTAGGTAAAGATATCTTAGATTTGACGCCAACACCATGACCTATAAAAGAAAAGAGAATGATAAATTAGATGTCATTGAAATTAAGAAGTTCTGCTTATCAAATGTCACTGTTAAAAGCATAAAAATAGAAGCCACAATTTTGGGGGAAAAACACAATCTTTGCAAAGAATATATCAGATAAAGGGCTTGAATATAGAATATATAAATATTCCTCAAACTTCAATAATAAGAAAATAACCTCATTAAAATGGGAAGATAGGAGTAAAATATTTGGAGACACTCTTAACCAAAGAAGATACAAGTAAATACACAGAATTCTTACATAATTTGTCTTTAGAACAGCCAATTAAACCACAATAAGATACCACTATATATCTATTAGAATGATAAAATTAAAAGGACTGATCATACAGTGGCAAGAATGTAGAGCAATTGCAAACTCTCATAAACTGCTGGTAGAAAACAATTACTTTGGAAAATGGTTTGGCGTTATTTCTTAAAAAGTTAAATATGTACCCACCATATGACTCTGCCATTTTAGTCCTTGTATTTACCCAAGAAAAACAAAAACACATGTCAATTCAATAATCTATGCACAAATGTTCATACTAGTTTTTTCATGGTGGCCTAGAACTGGAAGCAACCAAAAATCCATCAATAGGTGAATGAATAAACAAATTGTGGTGTGCCAATGCCAAAACAACGCAAGACTGCCCAGAAATAAAAAAGATAATACTTGTTGCCTCAAATGCCATTCTTATATTTTGTTGCCTAGAAAATATTTACTCATTTTTCAACAAAATTAAATTATCATTTTTTCTATAAAGTCTTCTCTTTTACCCTGTTCACCATCCACCCCAGTTTGAAATGTGGTCCTGCTTTGTGTTTCTTTTGATTTGTGCTTCACTCTGGGTTGCAGATGCTATTCAGATGCTCATAAAACACTTCCTCTTCCCTCATAGCTAGGTGGCATTTCCCAGTCTCCCTTACGGTCAAATGGAGCTATGGAATTGAAGTCTAGCCAATAGAATTCAAATAGAAGTGATATGGGAAACCTCTCTAGTGCAATCTTCCATCCACAACACTGAAGATTAAACAATGTTTTCAGAAGAGGATAGAGGTGTAAGATTAAAGGATTCTACATGCTAAGTGAATCCAGGGAGCCCATCAATCTTAGGAACCCATGTTGAAATCATTAGTAAAAAGTGTTAAAATGCTGAGGTTTAGGGATTTATCTATTACAGCAGTTAGCATTATCCCAACAAATACACTCTGTAATCATACTGAAAACATTGTATCGAAATTATATTTTTATGTATCTGAATCTCTCATTAGACTGCTGTAACAATTTGAGTTTAGAGAACTGTGCCATGTCTTATTCATACTTGTATGCCTAAGTAAATGCAGATATTCAATGAATGCTTGAATTTAATGAATAATGACCTGACTTTTCATTCATGGAAGTAACATGTTTTAAGAAGTTGTGAAATTTATTTTATTTAATTATCACAACATTGCTTATAGTATGTATCATTTTCTCTATATTATAAGCAAGGAATGAAATATGAGAAGGCAAATAATTTGAGCAATGTTGACAATTATACCCAGATTTGCCTAACTCTAAAACCCATGTTACTTTCCTGAAACACGTGTCAGAGTTGGTAGAAATTTGCAGTTCCCATCTATAACCTGTGTCTTGTGTTTTTCAGAAATACTTTGGCCATAATTTGATTCCATAGTTCTCGAATGGAGATGAACATTTTCAAACAGTAACTTTTCATTCTAGGGAAGCTTATTATAGGTGACTATTTTCTAAAACATTTTAGGTCTATCATGTGTATCTATCTTATTTTTAAGAGTTCTGTAGGGTTAGCCTTTGAATAAGTGCTCTAGTTTTCTGTTGGAGAAAGAAAGTAATTTTTCTTCAAACAATAAGGTAGTTTATGATTTAATCAACAATAAAATATCAGGGACTTGTTATCTCCTAACAAGTACTCTGCAGTCCTTTGCTTGCACACTCCTTATTAGTCTCCTTGGCAACGGGTAATCACTTGTTTCCCTTAAATAGATGAGATGCCAACAAATATGTAATAGTGGTTTGATACATCAGCAAAGAAAAGTGCTATAATGACAGCATAATAAATCTGAACATGAAAAGTTAATAGCCACATTAGTGACAGCCTAACTATAGTGGGAGAAGCACATGAAGCCTGAATTTTTGGCTTCCATTTCATTCTTTTTGTGATACTTGGTTCTCCCTAGAATTCCCTTCTTCCTTCCACCCACATCCCTTTGCAAAGCACCAAATTATAACAGGATAGAAAACATTTAAAATTAAAATAAACCTATTAATAATTACTTATTTTTTTCTATAAGAAGAAAGGATGCTAAATTTATCTGGATCAATATTTTATAAAAAATATGACTTTGAGGTGATCTTTAAAGAGTTAAATGTGTAATCTGAACCCAATATGTATAGGTTGCATTTGGGGATATTCACCTTGATTTGTTCCAGTCAGAGTCATTCATCTCTGATCAAGTATCACAGCTCTGTCATCAAGGCCAATGCAGAATTCACCGTGGTTCTTCCACAGTGGATTCAGGGATAGCCAAAGTGGCTTAGAGTGACTGCCTCTGAAGGTATAAGTAGGTACAGTGACCCTGTCTGACCCATAAGGGGTCATCTCCTCATTCTTGGTGGGCATATACAGGCATTTCACAATGACCAATGGATAGCCATCGCTTTAAATCATCCTCAGAATTAGCTATGCTTGGCACCAGATTTAGGCCAAAATGAGAAGTCAGTCACAGAGGTCTCCTACATCTCCTCTCTTCCTAATTTTTAGCTCTGCTTCCACTCTTTCCAATGGTCTTCTATATTCCCTTAACTTAAGGTACCCAGTTTTGTCTTTTTCCTTGAATATAGTAACAGCACTATCTGAAAAAATATATATATATCTCCTCTAAGATATTAAGTAGCCCAACATAAATGCTGAGATTAGAAAATAAAATGGATTGGAGAAGCAAAAACCTAAATAAACATAAATATGATAATATTAGAAATTATTTCTATCACCTGCCAGGTATTGTTTGTGTGGCAATCAGTGGGTTAAATTCTATGTACATTATTCTTATTGAATCTTTACAATGCAGATACTACTATCTTAATTATACAGACAAGTGAGATTTTTGTCATTGATAAACATTTTGTCCAGGGTCACATAAGTAGAAAGTGGCAGAGTCAGTATTTTGATCTACATCACCTTGTTTCCAAAGCCAGTGTAGAGTAACTTTCTACTAACTGTAGTCATTCTTCATCCAGAATTCTTGGAGGGTGATTAGCCAAATTTTGAATAGTTTCAGGTCCTTGCTTTCTAAGGCAGCTACTTCATTATTAATAACAAGAGGAAGAGTGGTTACTATTTACATAATGCTTTCAATGTGTCAGCAGCATACCTAAGCCCAAACATGATCAGTGATTATAACCATGGTCTCTGGAGTGAGACTGCCTGTATTGAATCCTTTTTCCATTATTGTGAGACCTTGTGTCTTCATTCCTTACCTAACACCTCAGATTTTTTTTTATTTATAAAGAGAGGAAGAATAATATTCACATTATCATAGGGTTATTGTGAGAATTAGTTGAAGTAATACACATATAACTCGGCACTTTGACTGCATGTAGGAATTATTCAGTGAAAGTTAACTAAATTGTAAGTTTTTATTGTTGTATACAAGATGATGTACTTAACAATTTATATACATTAGTTCACCTGTTCTTCTTAATAATTCTATAAATTATGCACTGTGATTACCCTCATTTTGCAATTAAGAAAGATAAGGCACAGAGGGGTTATATAATTTTCTTAAGCATACAGAGCAAGTAGTGGCTGAGCCAGGATTCTAACTCAGGCGTTATGCCTTCAAGCCTGCTTTCACAGCAGCTGGTACTGGGACACTCTACTATTGAACAATACTATTGGTTCAAAAAGCATGTGTCTATTTGAAGCCAACTGTTTCCATGAAACTTTAACCTCTTATGTTAGTTTTTATTATTAGTTTATAGGCATCACTAAATATACCAGGACAATTTTCTTTCTCCTTCCTAATGCTCTACAATCCTCTTCACTCAACCCATCCCAACATTCCTGCTTCACTTACTTTTCATCTCAAGTAATTTGTTAAATATATTCTAAGAAAAAATACTAAACAAATACATGCAATCCAAAGAAAGATAACAGAATTTTCATGTGTTGGACCAAAAGCCTCTCTTAAACTTAACAAATCCAGATCTATTTAAGCATCAATGTTTTTCCACATCAATGTGGAAAATAATAACAAGCAATCTATTGAATCAAGAAATTTCTCTGCCAATTTTTTGAGTCAGTTCTATGTCCTTTGCCACCAAGGGAGGGACATACATGTCCAGATTTCACTCTGCCCTTGAGGTGACAGGGTGTCCTGTTTGACAACCCAGGGTACCATACACCCACAATGCACAAAGACTGCATTTTGGGAATCAGCAACTTTAGAGAAGTTATTTGCCTGTTCAAATTTGTATCATAGCAACACACACATTTTTAATAAATAAATTGTTCTCCAAATAACTTTATTCACTGAGGAGAGATTTCAAGTTCTTGTCTCTCAGTCTGAATAGCACTTGATGTTCTGTTCTTCCTGTGTTGAATCTAAAAACCACACAAACTTTTTTTCCCCTCTGTAAATTATTATCACAAGTGGAAAATGCCTTGGTTTTCAGGGGATGGTTACACATTGTTTTTCAAAATTCTCCAGTGTTATTAAAGAAACAATGTCAGGGATGAGAGTTTGATTTAAAAGGATGAAACTGTCAGAAGTCATTTCTGAATCCGCCGCTAGAACACTGACTTGGCTAAGGAGATATTCTGATTTCATTTCCAGTCAACTTGTACTCTGAGTGCTCCTCTCAAGAATCTTGAGGTTTAGTGGGAGGGAGGAATTGTGGACTGGAGTGACAGAAAAAAATATAATACAAGATAGAACATTAAATGATTTTTACATACAATTATGTAAGGAATTATGCAACAGAACCAATGAAATCAGGCTCAATTTCAAGTAATTTCTATTGAAATGCCAATTATCTCTATTTTCACTCACACCCCATTTTACTTTATTTCTGTCCTCCACGGTCTGTGGTTAGTGGATCTAACATAAACCAAAGCCTCTGCCTATAAAAATGTCTCGAGTTATCTAATATTACTTGTCAAGCCTCTATGACCAGAACTTCATCATTTAGGAGGATCACAGCATCCCTTCCCATGTGGCTCTAGATAAATTTCAGATAACTCTTTGAACTTTCTGTAATGCTCTCTCATCTGGAAGCCTTTCCTGACCTCCCTTCTCCTATTCCACCTAGAAGTTAGGTACTCTCTCTTTTGCTTCTTATAGTATTTTGTATATACCCCTAACATAATCTACACTTATTTTTCTTAACCTCTATTTACTTTCTAAAGTGTGAAATTCACTATAATGGTATAAACAAATGCTATGCCTTAGGCTTTTTTTTTTTTTTTAAATTGCTATTGCTTTGCAAGTTGTTGCTTCAAGAAATGTTTGTTGGATGACTGGCTGGATGAATTAAGTGATAAGACTAATAGTAGAAATCCTGGCATCAATACTTTTAAGGCTCGTTAATTAAACATTCATTAATTTAAGAGATGATTACACAGAGTAAAACAGCAATTGGCTTTGAAGCAAAAAGACTTGGGTTTAAATACCTATTACAGCACCTACTTGCTATTTGATCTTGCTCTGATTGTTTAACTTCTTAGACTATGAACTATCTCTTTCATAAATTTGGCCTAATAAAGTTGACCTCAGAGAATTTTTATAAAAATTTAATAAAATTATAAAGGGTCCAGTCAATTATAAGTGTACAATCAATGGTAACTATTATATATAAACCTAAGAACCTCTTTACATTTTAAGACATATTTTTGTTTAAGTATAAATTATTGAAGACCTCCCAGCACATGCAAATACATGCTTAGTCATTTCCTCTTTAAAACTAATGTTCAAACTAATAAATTATTTATCACACAGCACACACACACACACACACACACACACACACACACACAATCATGAATACAAAATGTTTGTTGTTTCTTAAAAAATACATTTGACTTAGGAACTCTTGCTTGTTTGTACAAGGCAATAGACAGAAAATAGTTAATAATAATAATAACCATAATAATAATAACAACAATAAACATTTATATAGCATTTATTTTGTGCCTGGTCCTGTTTTAAGCACTTTTTATATATTAAGTTAGCTAATGGACATAAGAACAACATAATATAGATGTGTTATTAGTATTCCCATTTAACAGGTGAGGAAACACAAGCACAGAGATTAAAAAACTGACACAATTTGTGAATAGCATAGTAGCTGGACAAGTTATTTAAGTTAGCAATGACATGAAGTTAGCCCATATGAAACAAGTGGCTGGACAGGAACTCTTCAATATTTGCCAAAAATAATCAATTTAACCTTGTCAAGCTAAACATCATGGAAAGAAAGAGACTGTGGAAGTGTACTATGTGAGTCCAAGATATGCATGGTTGGAACAGAGGATCAGATTCTTACCCAACTGACTGATGTCTTTTCATTGTTTGCTATCTACTTACCCTGAAGTTGCAAGACTCACAGGCATGGTGGGTGGCATGCAGGGGCACTCAGCGCCGACACCTACAGAAGATTTACACCAAAGTGGAAAAATTCTTTTTGGAAAAGAAAAAAACCTGCTCATAGTGAAGACAGTGTTTTGATGTTGTGTATCATGCCAAGTATTATGAAGGAAGGCCACTAAAGAATGTCAGAACTAGTAGCTCTTTTAGACAGTGGTTTAGTGCACAGAGGAATCGCCAAGAGATTTGGAATACAGAAAAGGCATCATTTCAAAGATTCTGATGGGTCTCTTTCTTAGAGGGAGCCCGAGGGTTTTCCTAATGAGCTTTCTGGGTGATTTGAATAGGCATGGCCTATGTACCATACTTAAACTGCTGGAGGGCATCTTCAGTTGTTTAATAGTTAATACTATTTGTTTTAAATGCTTCAGAAACTGTAAAGAATGACAGGAGTGTTCTCTTGACTCTTATGTCATTACTTTAGATCCTAAAATACACAGGAATTTTTTAACAAGAAACTGGAAGGCAACTAATCTCAGACATACCATAGATCATAACAAGGTTCTCCACTAAGTGATAGGGATATTTTAATCCTCGGAGCTTTCAGGTTGCCATCAGGAAGGTAGATTTGGCCTTGTAATTTTTTCTATCTTATTTAAAAATGTCAATTTCCTGTCATACATTTCACCTGCATTGGTTGGACCCCTTGTTTATAGACAATGGGAGCAGACAAAATGCCACATGCAGAAGTCTCAGGTTGTGTGATTTCTGACTGCTGTTAAAGAATTTATTAGGTTTAGCATGGGCTCTCCTTACTGCTGTGTAACTGAAGACTCCTCTAACATCAATCTTATCATTGAATTAAATTTACTGCAGCGCACTGAAGACTACATCAAATGAGTCTGAGGTTTGAATATAACAGGTATTGCCAAGAGCAAAGTGGAAAGTGTCGATGACTGGGCACAGATTTTGCACTTTGCTTTGAACATCTTAGATCACTCAGCTAAAAAAGGAAAGACAGTGATGAGTGAAGTGGTCTGAGTCTGACGTGAGCTTGGTCATCAGTGCCACCATCACCGTGATCATTGTGGTCAACACTATTATTCCTCCCAACACTATTATTCCTGCCTTTTAGCCTGTAGTACAATGATTTCTAGTTATCTATTCTTTAGTCAGAGTCAATGACATTTTGTTATTCTTTCTAGGAAAGTGACTGATTAAAAATTTTGCATGGAACAGTAGGAAAAAACTTAGGTATTGGAGTTCTCCATCAAAATATTATCTCCAAAGCTCTCTTACTACTTATCTTGGGGCAGCTGATTCACTTTGCTGGTATTATTTTATATTTTTTAAATATAGAAATGATAATATTTTGCACTCATGATCATTGAGAAGATGAAGTAATAATAGTAGTAATAATAAAAAAAATATGAAGCATAGGATTTGGCATAGCTGGCACTGATGATGCTTTAGTTACCATTCTTTCACTTATCCAATGTAGTTTAAGTTCTGTTATAACTGTATACTAATAAGGTGTGCATGAATGAATGGATGGGGAAATGAAAGAATGGACAATTAAGAAATTCAAAACTTCATTTTTAATGTAAGACACCAACTACTTCTCCAGGAGACACATCCATCTCTTTCCCAAGTGGATTTCTTCAAAAACTACATGTTGTATTGAATGCAAAGTACTACGCAGATAATTTTATTATTAGAAAGGGTCTTTTATATGTCATCTATTTCAACACATTAATTTCATAAATTGGGAAAAGGAGAGTCAAAAATAAACTGTCCATACAATTTATCAACCAAACCAGGACACTTCCAAGCTTAAAATGGAGTGCTATTAATCATTATACCAGTGCAACAGGTATAAATGGAAAGTATTCCGGGCAAACTAATCAGTTTGTCCTTTCAACCAGCCCTTTTTTCTTAGTTCAGCACTTTTTCTGACCATGTATCCCTTTTACTACTTGGATTATATAAATGATCAAATAATTAATAAATTATTGAAAATACTCAGATCTTCCTCTGAGACCAGTCTGAAGTTAATTCTTAGCTTTCCTCTCTGGCCCTCTCCTGCTTCTTGTACTCCTTTCATGAGAATCCCATTTCAGACTCTGCTTCTAGGGGAGCAACCTAAGATGCCAGGATTACTTGTGGAGAGTAAGGAACAGAATATTTGGGAAATTAAAAAATAGAGAAATATATAGTTTTCAGGGCCCTTTCTACTTGCCTCCCACCTCAAACTTCAGTGATAAAGGTGATGGCCTTGGTGGTGCTGCTTTGGCTCAAGAATTAGGCAAGTTCTAAGATTGCAAATAACCCCTTGAAGGAAAGGGTGCAAATTGTTGGTTTAAGTTCTCTGGCAAAAGTGAAGTAAACCTAAAGTGGGTTGAGCTGTCTCCCCCCAAAATGATATGTTGAAGTCTCACCTCTGGAACCTGAGAACGTGACCTTATTTGGAAAAACGATCTTTGCAGATGTAATTAGATGACATGAGGTAGTACTGGAGAAGAGTAGGTTCTACATCTAATATGACTGGTGTCCTTACAAGAAAAGTAGAAGAGACATCATCCTGTAGAGGAAGGAGATATGAAGACATAGGGAGAACTGTGATGTGAAAATGAGAGCAGAGATGGAAGTGTGCATGTACAAGGACTGCTGGTGACCACTAGGGAAAAGCATGGAGCAAACACTCCCTCCGAGCCCCTAAAAAGGAAGCAATCCTGCCAGCACTTAATTTTTGACTTCCAGCTCCAGAGCTGAGAGAGAATAAATTTTTGTTGTTTTAAGCCATTGAAGTGTATGGTAATTTTGTATCAGCAGCCTTAGGAGACTAATTCTTAAGTACACAATGACAGTGAGTTAGCATACACTGGGCTTTTCTTCATAAATCAGTGGGAACCATGTCTGTACCAGGTGTTGCTAGCAATTTTTTCTGTCCCCTGTCTCTCCCACTTCTCACCTATAGGAGGATCCGGAGAAAAGAAAACAGCAGCAAAAACAGACTTTATTTTCTCCCACTACTCTGTAGAGCATTTTGCTTTTGTAAAATTCTACCTCTTTGGCTAAATAAATCACAAACTTGCAAAGGGTTATGTTTATGTTATTTCTTTCCATCGTAACCCAACCCACCTGAAATGCTCTGACACTCTTGAAAATAATTCCAATTAATGAATAAAACATGATAAACTGATAATTAGATTTTGAAGGTGAACTCTTTAACAGGAGGGTAATTCAGTAATGTTCTAATTGTTTTCCCCAGCATCAGACCTTAGCTGACATTTGGTTTTAGCTTCAGCATAACCATTCCCAGGCTATGTTTAGAAAGATCATGAGCAATTTCCTAGGACTTGGCCAGAAAATATTCACAATGCCTGGATTACACACTTTGAAAAATGTGAGGTTATATGTTAGTCAAGATTTTAAATCTAGCTTTGGCTTAGGCTCCTGGCTTGGAATACCTAACAGAAACTTATGATTAGCCTTGTTTTTAATTTCCAAGCAAAACAACATGAAAAGGGCTTTTGTTAGTAAATAATTAGCAATTTAAAAATTATAGATGTTAATATTAATTCTAAAGTGTCAGTTTATTGCTTAGGCAGACAAGGATAGCTATTTTGCATGCTATGGCTAATTCTATATTTTAAATGCTATTTCTAAATGTGGGAAAGAAAGGGAGTTATTTTAAGAGTTAATAAAAATACTTTTGTATAGATATTTTTTAAAACTAATAATCTGGTAGCTTACATGTATTTGCAGGAAAGTAGTGGTGGTCCTAAAAAAAAGAATCAAATGTATTCAGCCAAGGTATATTTGGAAATATTATTTCTAAAATTTTCTTCATATTTGACTTGAATAAAAAAAGAGATAAGGACTTGTTTTCATATGAAATATACTTGGTGTTTCTTCCTTAAGTTCAATTTCTATTAATAGCTAAAGCCAAACTCTCCTATAAGAAAATGCAAAGAAAGTGACAGAATCCCTTGAATAGAATCACCCACTTTCTGAATCAAATTATTTCTGGGTGTCAACTCTAAGGAAGCTCACACACACTCCAGTCATCAATTTGTCTCAGGTCATACTCTGGTGAAGGGAGCCTTAATGAAGTTGATGTTTGCAAAACATTGCCCCTTATGAAACTGCCTATTCAAAATGAGAATCAGAAATATTATAAGACAAACACAACAATAATGAATTGGGAGAGAAAATAGAGGGTTGAAGAGGACTCTGAAAAACTTTCTGGCAAAAGAGTATGTGGTGATTGAGAACCAATCATCCCTGCTGGTCATTGCAAAACAAATAAATGATTACAGGGGCCTGGCAGGAAACAATTACTGGGGCCTAAGTGTAGATGCTAATAAATTGCAAAACTCTGCTTTGTCTAAAGGGGGCAATCACAGTTCAGTTGCAGCTAACAGTTTTCTAGTAGGAATGAAAAACTAGAGCTTTCAGATTTTTCTGATTTTTCAAGAGAAATCAGAATTTCCAATTTAAAAATTTCTTTATATTTTAGGAATAGAAGCTCATTAAAATTTGTTTAAAAACACTGTTCAAGCAAAAATCTTTTTCAGTTAAATGGAAACATGGACATCTTGCAACCTCTTATCTGCACTGATATTTTATTTCAGAAAGGACCAATCACAAGGTTTTAAAGTTATAAATAGTTGTTCTGCCTTATATGTAATCAAAATGTACTGTGTTCAGTTTAAAGATGAGAACTCTTGTCATTCTAACAAGGGAGAAAGAAGGGACAATGGAACAGGCATCATTCAGGGATGAATAAAAATAATATTTTACCTTTTTTTTCTTCTCTTTCAAATAACACATTTCTTTGGCAAAATAGTCACGATAAACAGTTTCTGTGAGTTATTAAATGTCTGAGTTTGCACTTGGATCTAATACTCTGTTTCAAAAGAGCTTTAAAATTTAAACTCAGAAGGAAAAAATGTTTCCAGAATTGGATACATTACCTACAGATTATATATGGGTGAGAAGAAAATAAGCAACCATCTTTGTTTCATAAACTAAGTGAAGAATAAGGTCATAAAGGTACCAATTTCCTGAAAACATCAATAAAGTTACATTTACCTGGACAATTTTCATATTGTTAAAAAGAGAGAATATGATGGCCAAGGATGTTTCTAGAGCTGTTGAAGGAACCAGGGAACTTTCATCATGTAAAAATATCACTAGTGTCTCTCTTTTATTGAAACTGAAAAGTTCTTAAAGAAATTGTGATAAAAATAAAGACTAATTTGTTCACAGCTGCAAGCTGAACTTAGTACAGGACCAGAGACAGGATAAAATGTGCTATATATTACAGTTCTGAGTCAATAAAATTGATAGCAGTTTCATTTAATATTGAGTAAATTACTGGCATATGGGGAAGTTTTATTACATGTCTTAAAACAGAAGAATAGCATGATACAAATTATGCAAATTTTCTTGATTATTATTTTTAATTTGGGACTTTACTGGCATACGGGGGACAGTTCTTTGGATCTACAATTAAAATAAATAATAACACCAACACAAATAACCATAATTCGAGTATCGAAATACAAACATAAAAAAGTTCCATCTCAACAGTCTAAGTCTACCTGGGGGCATTTAAAACCTCTAACTAAAGGTTATTCACCATGATTTGGCAAGATGAAAAGAGCAAAGTCAGTTACTGGCCCAGCGGCTGATAAGGTGGCACAAATTTGCTTCCTGAGCATTTTGGCTTCTGCTGCTCAAGTCAAGCTTCCAAATGTGCATATGAAGAAGGAACATGCTAATTCTACAACAATGGGGTGTCAGTGTAACTGACTGATGAATCAGAGAGCCATAACTGTGTGACTATAGTTAAGTCAAATTTTTTAATCCTTGCTTTCCTTTTCTTTTTTTTTTTTTTTTAAATCAAGAAAGCCATGTCTACTGTACCTCTTTAATGTTTGTGGTAATGCTCTGTCAAAAATGAGGTTTTATGGTTATCAGATAAAACTTCATAAAACTTTTGCCAGGCAGTTGATTGATACTGGACAAAGCCCTGCTTGTATTTTCTAAGCTATGAGATTTTTAAGGGAAGAAAAAACACATTTCTCCCCCTAAATTGTTTTTCTGCAAGGCAACGAAAATGTGGGACAAACCATAATTTGTTTTTTTTTAACTTAAAATATTATTTACTTTTTGGCATGTTAATGCCAGAGTTTCCAATTAGAAGCCTGATTGTCAAAAACAAATACTGCCTTCAATTCGTGGTCACTAAAAGCATGGGGGTTAAGCTATTCTTAGTCTTGAGACTAAGGCTCAAATTGGCTCATGTCAGTAAATACACAGTCATCACTCAATTCATTTGATACGGTTGGTTTTTAGTTCTATTGTTAAGAATAACTGTTTAAAAATAACCAAGCCTCCAGTGTTCGTGAGAGTTGACTGTTGCATCACACATTGGCTAAGGCTAAATTGACCCTCCTTAGGAGGTAATTTAAAATTAATTGTAAAATTCCAGTAAATTAAATAGTACTAGCAGAAAAGATTGACTATAATTAAGAAAAATTTAGTTGAATTAACATTTCAACTGATAAATTTTAAAAATTATGATTAACAAATGTCTCAAGAAAAGTGTTTTTAGCATATAGAATTCATTGGGTTTTTTTAGAGCAAAATTGAGTGTTTAATATAGCTACATATGACTTTGCTTTGGCATCAGATCAATCAGTCTAATCTTAAATATGTAAGAATATTAACATTGTAAGTATGAGATACATTTTTAAAAAATTTCCTTGAAATTTATAGGGATTAGATTTAAGATTTTGGAAACAATTTTGAGAGGCAAAAGATTTTTTTTTTCAAAATTAAGCCTTTTTAAAAGCATGTTTGTAATCTTATCATTACTTTTTTTTTTTAAAGAAGGAAATCATCAAAACAACATGTGAGTTGGCCCAGGTTCCTCATAGATAATTTGTGATGAAGCCAGATACTATGTTCATAATTCTGTGATTATCAATCTGCGCCCAGATCTCTTGGCCACAAGCCTTTTCCCTAATATTTAACACTTCCACACATTTTTCCATAATGCCTTTACAATGCAGATGTCCTCTGATAAAATCTTCTTGACCTTTCATGAAAGCTATGCTTTCCATAATCTCAAGAACTTTATTTCTTTTCTATTTCTAATAAAAGACACAAAAGACACAAAGCATTTAATGGAGGGTTTCACTCAGTATTAACGCCCCCTAGCCTATGTCCTAGGCTTAAATTATACAAAATGTATTTTAAGTTGAGTTGACAAGTATCCAATAAAACTCACATTGTTATTTTTTGTTAATAAAATTCTATATCATCTCTTCATAGCTTAAAAACCCTATAACAACATCACATCTCAATGGATTTATGTTTTAAGAGATTTAGACAAATAGTTAGTGACTTCAAAAACAATTTATTTCCTGGGGAAAAAAAAATGTAATCTGGGTCCCCAGAAAAGGATTCTCTCTTTGTTAATTTTCTTTAGTCCTGTTTTACTATGTTCTCACACTACCTGAATTTGAAGATTTGATAAAAGTTCAACTTGTATACTTAAAGTCAGTAGCTTGTAAGAAATGATAAAATGCATTATTCAACTCAAATTGCTAGTAATAATATTACTAAAGAGCATAATACCTTTATATTATATCTACTTATCAACCTTGCCAATGCTCTAAAGTGATTAAGGATCCTTAGAACTGGTCACTGTATAAGTACTTACTTTTAGTTATATTTTTTTTGTTCACAAATCATTTAGTCTTATTCTTCGGAAATTACTTTGAGAGCTGAATTGTTGGTCATGAAAAGAAAACCATCCCATTTTCTGTGGTCTTAGTAAACTTGACAAAACTATATGATACTCCACTTGATCATACACACTAACCATCAGATTTAAGTTCAACTCTGCTATCCAAGAAGGATAACTTTCCATCATTGAGAAAAGGGAAGATACTCAGACTGAAGGTAATTCTAAGTCCTTTCATACCAGAGAACTGATGAGCCAACCAAGGAATTCTTTAAACTCCGTGACTCTTTGTAACTTGCACAAACTTCTAATCAAGTAGTACATGCAAAGTTTTCCCAAGGCAACACATGTCTTCCATCACCATTCAAAATTCTGGTAAGGTATAACTCTATTCTTGGAAGTAACAAACAACCTTACAGGCCTTCTGAGGATGATATATCAACACATCCATCTTTCACTGAAAGTCCTGATATCATTCTCAGAACTCATAAGTGGACAATGGAGACTTGCCATATAAATGATCCATTTTACTGCCTGATAGTAGACTCTGTAGTTTCTGAAGCATACCTTAGAAAGACCAGCAGAGATGCTCCAGAAATCAGTCTGCCCTTTTCAAGAAGACCAACAGCAATCAATATATAAAACATTCCTTGTCAGGACTCAATTCAAATACAGGCATACCTTGAAGATATGGTGGGTTCCTTTTCAGACCACTGCAATAAAGTGTGTCTTGTGATAAAGCAAGCCCTAATCTTTCTGCTGACGAAGGCTTTCACCTTCAATTTGTAAAAAAACCACAACACCTGTGATGCAAAGCGAAGTACAATAGAAGTAGGCATTCCTGTAATTCTTGCTGTGACAATGGAAAGAGGAGATAACTAATATCCTTTGGCTGTGGGAGAAGCAGTCTTAATAAGGTGACCATTAGCTAAAACACCTGCAAAAACAGGGCAGAATTAGTGAGGGGGTCTGTGAGAAAGCACTACACCCTCATTGCCTATTTTCTATTGCTTTTATTGGGGTTTGTTTTATTCAGAATTCACTATGTTCTAAACCGGGAAAAGAGATTCATTATATCCTTCATGACTCTGTTATATATAAGTCTGATGTGAATTAGCAACTCCTCTGATAACTCTTGGTGAAGCCCACATTCTGATCAATGAGATGAATGGTGTATACTGAGGATGGAAAGGAATACAGAACACTTTTATGGACACATGCAAATATTGAATAGCTGTATGGTTCACTACCAAAAGAAGCAGTTTTATTCCTGAGAGGACTAGAGGTCCTTTAAATACAGACATAGGAAACCAGCTGAGTCTTTACACACCCTCACCTATTACTGATGAAGTAGTTAAGGACAAAGCATTAGCTGACTATTCAATTGTTACCCTGCTGGTCAGAGACTAAATCTACAAGGCTTGGACTTCTTTCAGGCTCGTTGTTTTCTCCACCGCTTCATGATGCTTTCCCATTTGCAGGTAGGTATTAATACAATGTCATCCATGCTTATGAATAGGAAAGTATTTCTATACATCAATCCAGATTTGAAGAAAGAGGGCTATAAACCACAGAATCATCTTTCAGCTTTGTAATCTGACTTCTTCAGGAAAGTTGAAATTTTACACGAGTGTGGGAACAAATATATTCATTTAAAATGTAATCGTAAGTGAAATTTAATGCCCGCATCTGCTATATATTGATTCTGTGCTTTAGAAATCTACATGAGCATATCCGCAATAAACTCTGAATGATCTTATTTTTAAAACTTTATTGTCTTTTAATTCTTAATCCTTTGTTTTGTGATTTACTCCTCTTTTAATTTCAAAATGAGTATAAACACTCTCTTGGCAAAATAGTTCCTTGGTAGAAAATATGTAGCACCTTTCAAAAACTTCAACTATATCTCTGATAACAGCAGTGAATTATTCAAATGAATGCAAGAAAGCCCAATAGTACCTAAAGACAACAATTCTTTCAGATGAGACAGTGATCATATAAACTTTCAAAAACCAACTGTTTGCTTATGTGAATAGAACAAAGTTTAGGACCAGTGAGAGGAGCCATTTGTTATGTGTAATCACCTGTTTTCTCAAAAGAGAAATACAGTACCTCCCCAACAACTGTTTCCCATTTGTCTAGAATGATCTGGATGAGGTGCAATAATGCTTTTTCCAGAGGCATTTGACTCCTGCAATGCATTTATATTTGTTTCAAATGAAATCAGAGACGCTTTCTCTATCACTTCCTTGTCATGGGTGTGATGCATAAGACGGGATATATAACCATAAAGTCAGACCACCCTTGGGGATTTTCAGAGCACCACTGCTGACCAATCTGAATTATTGATCTTTATTCATGAAGAAAGTTCCCTCAGGGAAAGGATATAGCTTTATAGCAGTCTGGACTATAATAGATGTTGATCTGGTATTGATAAATACATATAGTGGGAGAAAACAATTCACAGAGAGAATCCACTATAAGTTCTAAGGTTAGGCTTCATCCTTTATTAGGTAGTGAGTAAAAGACAACTGATGATTACAACTCCAATTTAAGAGACCATTTAAACAAAAATGGTTCCATAGCGAAGTGAGGCAGAAAAGATTTACGTATTTCTGAGTTTTCTCATATGGCTGATGGAGAAATATGGCTGATTTGTTTGTTCCCAGCAAATCATGAAAGTTAGTAACACCTTGTGATCCAGGACTCTTGTATCCCACAGGCCCTGACTTCTAGTGGACTGGCTCATTTACTTTGGTGAAAACGGGGGAGAACAGCGAAAGCACATGTAGTGAGACTGCATCAATTAACACTAAGTTCTCCAATAGAATGGCAGGTATTCTCAGGTGTAGGCTGTTGGATAAGAATTCAGAAAAAAAAAAACTAAAGTTCAAAATGGTCAGAATCTAGTCACACGAGATACAGAGTCCCAAACAACTCTTCACTTGGTTGAACTAGCAGATCTGTGGGTGAACAAAGACAATGCTGGCGAAGACCAGAGAGTAGAGATGTTGGTAAGTGCAAAATCACCAGATACTCTCAAAAACAATTTTTAATGCTAACCAACATGTTTAACCAAGATGTATAATTTAAAATTATTTTTTAGCAAAGACTGATGAAATAGTATTTCTTCTTTTTCCTTCCTGCTTGCCTGCCCTTTTCCTTTTTCTTTTTCTTTTTTTTTGTTTTGGTTCTTTGTTTAACAAAAATTATATAAAGCTGACTGCTTTAAAGATATGTTTATATGACAAACATCTGTAGCTAGATGGTAGAGAAGAACTCCAAAGACCATGGTTACTGTCGAGCACCAAGCACGCTATGGGTGTTTCTTAAATATAAAATGACAAATGCTAAATACCTATCTCCCAAATGGTTTCATCTTGAATCCTCTCAAAAGGTTACTACAGTTTAGATAAGAGCAGTTTCAGGAAGGCCATACCCAGCCCTTCCTATGTTTTTAAATAATCTTTACAAAACCTTTTCAAAAATATTTTTTTTCTCTAAACCTAAATCATGAAGGACTGATTTGTACATGTTTTATCATTGTTCTAAGTTTGAGTGTCACTGTTCTTATGAATAATTAACAGACTGGCTGCCTCAAACCCCATCATAGTGATAGGTATATGTTAGCTTTCTATGGGAAAAAGCAAATAGCCTTTATCACAAATTAAAGGCACAGCTATTTTTATGCCATTTGTTACCAACTTAATGATAACATGTAACATGGGATGGTTATATAATTATTTCATATAGATTTTCTTTTTATAAGTTATTCTCTTAATCTTTCTAACATATATACAATATACATATATTTATATATACCCCTGATAAATCTTGTTTTAAAGATAAAACATCAACTCCTTTCAGCCTTACAGTGAATATCAAAGGCTATCAGTATTTCACAACTTCACTAGAGAAATGATGGTCAATTGCATCTACCAGTATTTTTTTTTTTAACATTATATCCTTGGTCTGCAATTAACTCAGATTCATTTTTCTTGTTTTACTAACATTTAAATATATATTAATTGTTTATATCATGTCAGTAGGAAATAAAAAGAAACAACAAAAAGCCCACAATAGCTAATGTCTACCATCATATTCAAAGCAGACACCTTTGAGACAAAGGTTTGCCTAAGAGACAACCCTACTGGTATGATATAAAGGTATATCGCAGAGATACAATATTCTGTCTTTATTGGATATGAACATGAGAAATTTTTACTTTGCCTTATCATCCTAGGTTATGATTGTCCCTTATCCATGAAATAAAAGAGTTGTGTTGTTTTCTTTTTCAACACCCATGATGCATGGTTTTATATATTTTTCAGATCCAGGTTCATTACAAACAGTTCCCTATTTCCAGCAATACTGCTTCAAGGTGGGAAGATGATACTTGGTAAGACATCATCTTTGTTAACATCTCCCCCATCTCTGTGGTTGGCCCTGTTCTATTGTTCTGAACTGACAGTCGTCTTAGAGCTGGACAGGAGGGAAGGATGTGGACCAGAGAGACCTCCACAACACCATCGGGTGTGCTTTGTTTTTTGCCTGCTTACTGGCATGAAATAGTTGTTCATTCTACTTTTGCAATTCTTTAAAACCTAGTGGCATGGATTGAGACACAGCACTATTGTTTTACAAGACATCTATTGTATCTATTTTTGTTGGGATAAATACCCAGTAATTGCTGTCATAGCAAGAGGACCAGCACGGGTACTACTATTCACAGTGTTGCTTTTGTTTTTTTCTTCTTTTTTTTTTCTATTATTTTAATCTACAGGGTAAATTATTATATATACATTGGAACCAGTTAATGCCCTTAGACAATATATAGTTGTTTCATAAAGCAGGAAGGACAATGCAGAGGGAAATAGGTGCCCAAAAGCACAGTCACAAAGGCTTCAGAAGTTCTAGATACCACAACAAGTCAATGCTGGAGATCACTTCTAAAACAATCAGTGTTCAAGAGGAATGCTTTAATTTGGAGAAAATACCACCCCTCCCTTCCCATTCCCAAACCTCCCTCCCTCCCCTTTTTGTTTTAATAATCTTTTAAATTCACTATCAAAAGTCCTGGCTCTTCAGATATACTTTAAACTATAAATAAACACTGCATAGTTCTCTTTTGTTTGTTTTGTTTTTTGTTTTTTTGAAAAATTATTGCAGTACAATTACTCCCGTTTGGAATTCAGTAAGGAGCAAACAGCACAGGTGTGTGGGCGGTCCGAATGGGTCCAGGAGCTGGCCGCAGGAGGGCTGGCGGAAGGGCTGAAGTCTGGAACAGTGTCGCTGCTGGGGCGGTCCGAAGACTGAAGGGGGAATTCACTGCCACAGCAGCAGCGGCTGCCGCAGCTGCCAGCGGGTTTGGTAGAATTCGTGGAGCCAATGGCTTTGAAGGTTCTTTTGAAAATACTAATTTTACCTGCAAGGGAAAGACAGAAAAAGAATACAAGGACAAAAGTTTAGAATCTACACTTGGAATCCAAAATGGCAGGCAGCTTTTAAAATATAGCAGGAAACAACTACGAAGATAAACTCATACTCATGAATTGACAATAAAAATACTGGAAAGTGTAGATTACCTTTCCTTTGGAAGATTTGGTAGATGCCTAAAAATGGCTGACCTCGGATGTGGAACAGAAAAGTACTCAACCTTATTTTTCTTGATAAATATACTTCCTAACAAAAGTGTTAATCTTGAGGGAAAAATTGGAAATTTTACTTCACCTTTTATATACACAATAACTATCATGGAATAGACATTTTAAAATAGAGATTCATTAATGCTGTCAGTTACTATTAGACTATCCAAGTGTGTCGCTGATTATCATAGAGAAGTGTGAAGTCCTAATCAAGATAAATAAAAGTAACAAAATTCCACTTTCAATAAAGAAAACTTATCTCCCCCAAAGTTTGACATGTTCTACTTTTTCTTTGTGCAAATAGTAACAACATTCTCTCAATCCTACTCTACAAAACCATTTCCTTCTCTGGCCAGTAGCATCAGTAAGATACCTGTTATGGAGAGAATGTTCCCATTTATGGAAATAGTAACACAGTGATAGTTAAGGAGGTTTTGCATGCTAATATTAACATGATTTGACTTCTCTGTTTAAGAACCATTCACTTGGTTGTTAAAAGTTGCATCTATGCTGGTCAGAGCACTCAAGGTTATGACAAGTGGTGCTGAATTCAGTCTCCCAATGCAGCTAAAATTGCTTCTATACATGAGTAAAGTAACTTCATTTGCATAAAAATGAGTGATGCTACTAAACTAATTGGGTCAACTCATACTTAGGTTTTGTAATAGATGATTGCAATTTTCCTTTATATTTTCATGTGTAAACAACACACAATAGCACCAATTACAGTTGGCCCTTCAATAATGTGGGGGTTAGGGGTGATGATCACCCCCTCAGTACAGTAAAAAATTGTATAACTCATGTCTTCCCCAAAACTCAACTATAGTCAGCCCTCCACATATGTAGATTTCCAACTGTGGATCAAAAATATACTGTTTCCATATGAGGTTGGCTGAATCCATGGATGCAAAACCTGTAGCTGCAAAAGGCTAACTGTATTTATGGGGGGGAAAATCCCCATATAAGTGGACCTACACAGTTCAAAACTGAGCTGTTCAATCTATTTTGAAGAAAACAGATTTCAAAATGCACAATTCAACACATCCGCAGTTAACCTCAACTTTGCACCGTGCCCTGGGTCCCTCTGATAAAAATTATGGTCGATTTAACAAGAAAACAAAGCACATGCTCATAACTATTAACCTAAGATGTCAGGAGGTACATAGATTCCCCCTAAAGCCCTACAAAAATTCCAGGTGAAGACATCAGTACTCATATGTTTACTAACCTAAAAGGCACATTTGGAGAAAATGGAAGAGGCTACTTCCCATGAAATGTTTCCCAACCAGCATATAGTGACCTTGGGTGAATAATTAAATAAAAATAAGCCATATCTTTGAGACTGTGTCACTCAAAATTCAAAATATTGAGTGTATCAATAATATCAATGTTTTGTCTCTTAAAAGTATTAAAAAGGATAGTTGGTCATGGAGATGGGGAGCACGACAGAGGGAATGCAGTTAGCATTAATACATTGGCTAGCTGGAGAGCCAAGGGAGGGAGGGAACAATTGGGAGGATCATTCTATGAAATTTATAGATGTCTAACCAATGTACTGTATACTTGGAACTAATTTAAATACGTAAATTTAAAAAATATATTAAAAAGGAGATGCAAAAACTTGTTTTTCACTGACATTCTTTCCTAAAATTATCCATTAATGTCAAGACCAGGTTTTAGGTGATTACTTATCCCACTCAAAAGAATTTAATTTTTCCCCATGATCTGTCATAAACCTGAGCTCAACTTAGGAAGATAAGATATTGGGTGGTGGCTAAAGATGGCAAAATAATTCACAAAACCAATAATTCTGCAGGGGTTGGACTCTCAAATCAATTGTCATCACTTAAGTACCACTCATTTATTTCATTCAGTACAAACAACACAACCCAGACAAACCAAAGTTCAGCTGACTGGTACATTAAAGGCTACTATCTTGGCAAGCAAAAATGACACTCACCCCCAGTGGATGTGCTGCCTTCTGTAGTTTGTTGTAAGGACTGTATTTAGGTTTTGGGGGCTTCCCCGCAGCTCTGTCTTTGTGCCTTCTACTGCTAATGTGCTATGAAAAACAATTAAAATTGACAGCTTTAAAAAACATCACCCCAAAGAACTCTCACAAATATTGCTTTAACTTCGAGAAGCATATTAATTAATTATTTCATGCAAGTTTTGGAAGGAGAAAAATAAAAAAGCATGCACTTTTATCCTTGAATTTTTTCTGATGCCTTGGGTATATTTTTAGGTTATTTATTTTAGTATATTTTTTAACAAATAGAAGGATCTTCTTTTTCCCGGTCTTCTTCTTTATCATTGCAAAGATCTCCTTTTTCAGAAGTTTACAAAAGAAAAGAATGTCTGAAGGAATTTCATGTGCAGATAAACAAAGATGCCTAGGCAGGCACGAATTTATCTCCGTTCTAATATTTATCCTCACATTTGTACAGCCAAATGTTAACCCCTTAAATTTAAAGATTAATAACTAAGGTGCATAAAATCAGCACAATATCATACCTAGGCATATAAAACACCACAATGTGAGGGCTGGGCCTTTGTTTGGCAACATATAACTAATCTCTTTGTAAGGCTATTCAGAGTAAAAGTGAATGTTAACAGGATTAGTCATCCCTTTAGCAGGTGGCTACAGGATTTAGAAATATAGTACAACACCATGTAATAAAGTACATAAAATAATAGCACTGTATAAAGTTAGTTGTAGTATGTAAATATCTAAACAAGTTAAAATAGAATGTTGTATTTTGAACTTTAAAGAAAATCAACACTTTTAAGTGGGAAACCTAGTAGAAAAAAGGTTTAGTACCCTTTTCCTTCCATTCATATATATATATATATATATATATATATATATATATATATATATATATATACATACATATATATACATACATATATATACATACATATATGTGTGTGTGTATATATATATATATATATATATATATATATATATATGAATAGAACAAACTCACTTCAGATAATTTCTGAAAGGTCTGAGAAGCCATTGCATTACAGTAGTCCCTCAGCAACTAAAGTGAGCATAAATAAGGACAGTGACTAGAAGGTAAGTCGATGGATGGATGGATGGATGGATGGATGGATGGATGGATGGATGGATGGATGGATGGATGAATGGATAAATGAATAAATAGGTAGATAAGTGAATGAATGGGTTGATAAATAAATGGATGGATGGGAGGAGAAAACAAAAAATGGAATAAAGGAAACACACACATCCTGCTCATAAGGTATCCCCTCTTTTTATTTCTAGAATATGTGCTGCCTACCTGTTTAAGTTGTGTTTCCGAGTTGACGTGCACATCACAGATTTCACAGTGAAATGTTTTGTTTTGCAGGCCTGTATTTCCCTTATTAACTGGTCCTTTACCTTTCACGCCTGCCCTAGGAAAGGCTTTGATAGTCCCGCTTCCATTCCGGGCTTCTAGCATGGTTTTGTGCTTAGTACCTGCCAGGAATATTTAGAAAAAAGAGGAGAAAAATCTTAACTAGTACATGCCTTCAAGAAACAATACAATAACAAAATGTAAGTCCTAGTTTTAGTGCTGTTCTTTTGCAGCTTATGGTTGAAGTATACTTATGCTATGGAAGATTGCAAAAATATGCTCTGACCTCCTTATAGCAACATTACTTAGTTACTTTTCTTTTTTTTAAATAATGCCTCCATTACAAATAAGCACCACTAATATAGTAACTCAACTCCAGAGTTTTAAAATGAAATTAAATGGGTGTGACTTGGTTTTGTTTCCTCTTGATGCTAATAAGACATAAATGATAGCTGATGTGGAAGAGTTATTTAGTTGCTAAAGGTATAGTTTAAGGTGATGTGTAACAACTGTAATCACTTTAACATGGTGTGTTTACAGAAGTGGTACTAATTAAGTACCCACTTTCTAAACAGAATATAAACAAGCTTGCCTGGCTATGTGTTTTAGGTTCAAAGAGGAAGAATAATAGTATAAAGATCTTAATGACTTTGAAAAAAAGCCCTATAAGGATAGTAAAGCCCACACTGATTGGCTATATAATTTGAAATATAAATACCAATAAGACGAGGGTGGAATCATAGGCTAAGCAGATACACTATAAAAAATGCATCTTTTAAATAAATCAGTAATGTCTTTGGACTGTCACATGTAACTAATGTAACTCAGCTTATCAACACTATTGTTGTTTTTTAATGACTAGAGTTCATGATGGGAGTTTTCTCTCAAAATTTTATTCACAATTTCCTTTTTCTTAGCGTTGATAAGTATTCTTTACTTTTCTCACTTATTCATGTGTTTTTGCTACAAAATTTTCTCTTGTAATTGTTTATGTCATTTCTACAATTCTGGTTTTTTAAAAGCTTTTTTTTTTTTTTAGCAGTTTCTCCTTCCTAATTGTATTTATTAGACTTGTATCAATTCTGCAAGCATAACAAAAGATTCTTAACTAATGGCGCTTAGGCTAGCCTCCCAGAACCATTGAATATTGAGGAAAACATGCCAGGGGACATTCTAGGTCAGTACAGATCATCATTGTCTTAAATAAGAGGCAATGAATACATAAAACAAATTTATAACCTCGTGTTTCTTTCAAAATGATTACAACTTTACTGAGTCCAGTATAAAAAAAATGTATATTTTTTTACAAGTTAAATTACCTACTTTGAATATCATGCTGTTATTGGATAGTTATAAAAATATTCATATCTCAGCATATTAAGAAAAGAGTAAAATGTCACCATTTATGAGAATATTGGAGGAACTGAAATACGGAGCCACAGAACTGCTCTGTGTTGGTGGTTGTGAGGCCTCATTGAGGTTTGTTTTCACCCATTTCCCTGGTAATATAGTGACAGAAATGCTTTATACGTTGTACAAAGATGGCATAAGTGAAAGTCTGGCAAAACAATGTTATAAGGAGCAAGAAACTGAGAAGCATTCCTGGGGCCAGCGTGGCTTTCAAATGCATAAAAGTAGTCTGTAGGACACTAATTTTCATCCTCATTTTCTTGAGGGTCTTTTGAGCCCCTTTGGTTAATATCTTTGGAAGTTGATGCTTCGTAGGTGGCACCTGAATAGATCAGAAAGCTATTTTAACCTATTCAGCAATATTTAAGTACTTTATCCTGTCTGAGAGGAGGAAAAAGCCAGATTTGGTGGCTTGCCTCAGGACTGAGTGTCAGGTGAGTTAGGGAGATGAGAGGAAATTCAAAGATTTGGCCCCAATAGTAGGGGTTTAGAAACTGTAGGTAAAGATCCAAAATAAAAACAAAATTCTCTCCATAATATATTTGGTGAGTTAAGTACCACTTTTGTCATGTTCCTAGGAGAAGAGTAGAATGGAATATATGTATACATGTGAACATTTGAGAAATCTTCTCAGAAAATCACTGGATTGTTAGCATTATTATTTCAGTGTAGTCTCTTCACAGAAGCTAGCAAAGACAGGAAAATTAGATATACCTACTTACACGTGCCTTACATGCAAACACACACACACACACACACACACACACACACACACACACACACCATACATTTCTGGTTAAAAATGTGGCAATATTGTGCGAAAAACGTCAACTAATAGTTTTGACTCTGGGGTTATTATTCATCATAAGCACAGTGAAACTTTTGTACTATATAACCTCCTTTATTTTGCAACAGGTTGTCAATCATTAAACAGCTATTAGCTAGTTTTTAAAGACCGTAAAGCTCAAATAAACTGTAAAAGTAGCCACATTTCCTCCAAATACAGCAAAAATTAATGCTTATTAAAGCAATTATATTTTTGAGAGATAAAATGTTCAAAAATAATATAAAAAGTGATTATTAGGAGAACTCATACTTATGTTATTTTTAAACATTGCACATATTGTGCTAAATTACTTACCTTCTCACTGCTGCCCCATGGGTGCTATCATTATACCCATTTTAGGCATAACAACCTTTGACTCAGAAAGGTTAAGGTACTTGCCTGGCTCACCAACGAAGTACTACTTGAAGTTTCTGGCAGGTAGAAAAAAGATTTCTAACTAAGTCCCTAGAACTATGGGGACTTTGCTAGACATCCACTAAGGATTTCTGAGCCAGTTTAATATCAGTTACACACGAATCTCTTATAGCACTTTTAATTTTCTATTTTGTTAATGCAGTCTTTTTAAAACTTAGATTTTGAGTCTTTGAAATTTCCAGTCTCTGGGCTTCTTCTTTTTTTTTTTTGGTCTTGCAATGCTCCTTTCTGCTCAGCAGAGTACCTTGAAACATGATGCTTTGAAAGGCTGTGGCTCTGTGATGGCCAGTTTGATCACTTTTTTGGTCACCTCTGGTGCAACATTGGGTAAACATCTCCAAAATGCTTGTGGCTTCCTCTGTGATTGCACAGCAGGTCAGTCACAAGTCTGCCTCTGTATTTTATTTCTTCTTTCTCAGAGGACAGAATCTGCAAGGAGCTATATGGACTATTTTCTTCCTATAACTTTTAAAAGACTGACTCTGATTATGTAAGAACTTCATTTGATGCTTCATGATTCCTGAAATATGAAACCATATTCCAACCATGGTTTAAATTAAGCAAATCATAATGCTCCAATAGGTATTGTTTTCTATTTGTTTGTTTTTGATGACCTTGAGTCAAGAGAGTTATTTATCTTATATCTGCAAAAATCAAAATAATATGTATGGGGTAGTGAAAAGAGGCTAGACTTCTCTTTTATCCCCCATCATCTTTATAATTTCCCTCTTTTAGATGGTTTCCAAGTGAGGTATAAAGAAAAGACAGGCAAGCAAGAAAACTGGCAAATGACTTTTAAAAATTAAATGCATTATTCATTGGGTCATCAGAAAAATCAAAAAGAAGATCTTTTTACAAAAAAAGATTCTTTTTAATGAAAAAAATTGTAATTCCACCAAAGAGAGGTATATCAAAATATTAATGGTGGTTATCATGTTCTAGTCTTTTATTTTCTATTTGTATATGTGCATTTTAAAAAGTTTGGTAACTTAAAAGTGACTGTGTAAAGAACTTCCAATGGAATTACATATACTTTTAGAAATGAACATGACTTCTTTTTAATGACAACATAGGATAACATTTTATGGATGTGATGTATTTAACCACTTATTTAATATGAGACATTTGCATTGTTTCTTTTCTTTCCCCTATATAATTAGGTTGTAATGAACATCCCACTCATTAAATCTTTTATCCCATATTTGGTTGCTTCCTTAGGACAAATTTTTATAAGGGGTCTTGTAAAGACAAAGAATATGACTATTTTTAAATCTCTTGATTCAAGCTGCCAAAGTACTTTCTAAAAATTACAAAAGAAGTTTCAGAGGGATTAATCTTGTAGCGAAATGTATTCTGGTACAGTCTGAAAACTTTGCCCCTCTATAAAATAAATTTCAATATCTTAAAATTAATTTTCCAGAATGCTCATACAATGATATTTAGTAATGTTAGACTAGACCCTTAATAAACCCATGCACCTGTCAGCAATTATTTAGTTACCTTCTCATTGGCAAGTTCAGGTAATTCAGCTTATAGATAAATGGACAGGAAAGTGGTCAGTCTCCACGCAAACCGCAAAGTGCAAAGGTGTTTCTTTTTGATGTGCTTATTTATGATATTTTGTATAATGGCATTATATTCAAACTCTTGTGTGCCCTAAGGAAGAAAAGTTCTCTGAACCTATCCCTGCAACCAATAGGCAGCCTTCCAACCATCCTTTGGTCCATGCCTTGGACCAAACTGAAACAATAAAGCTTTTTACTACTACAACAATAACAACAACAACAACAACAACAACAACAACAACAACCAAATGGTTGGAAGGCTTCCTATTGGTTTCATGGAGGCTTTTGATGCCGATTATACAGTTTAGGTGTATAGGTTCACCTAAACTGTATAATCGGCATCAAAAGCCTCCAATGTTCTATATCTTTTTATTTTCTAAATGTCATATTAACCTTTTATTACCCTGACTTCCTATATAATATGTATTTTCCATATTAGTCATATTTGCATTTTGTCTTAGAGATGAAAACTTTGGTTTACTTTAATGGCATATCAATAAGCATTAAACACTCACAAAGACATCTATGGTTCAGGTAACTAAATAATGTCCCAAATAAGTGAAAAAAAAAAAGTATTATTTCTGTTAGCTTCCAAGTTGAAAGTAATTTGCTGATTCACCAGTAATGTATCTAAAGTTCAATTTGCAGAGGTAAAAGATGAGATAAGAAACACAAGAAGTCTAAAGTAGAGGAAAGGATAACTTTACTTTTAGCATTTGAAACAAGCCTAGATGAAGAACTATGAAGTTGGAATGGGATGGAAGACAAGCCACACAGAGCACTACTAGTGGGGATGGACTAGATGAACAACAATAAAAAAAAACCAGGAAAGAGCTCTGCAGGCTCAGAGCAGAGCACTGGCTGTGTCTGATGGGAAGATAAACACATGGGGTTGATATGGCAGTAACTCTGGTGATCCCAGCATGTGAGTAGAAATGTCAGACACCCAGAAAGCCTCTTTTATCCATAATAACTGACTACAGGGAAACTTCCTGAAACATTCTAAATAACAATGACTTTGTATTAGGCATGAGTAGGAAAAATAATAGAGGTCGAATATTCCATTTGGTTTGTATGTGTACATGTCCCACCTCCTTAAACCAAGGCTTGTAAGAGCATGGAAAAATGCTATGTTGTTTTTATATCTATTACCCAAAACAGCCTAGCAAAAAGGTCTTCATTTAATAAACCTTAAACAATAAACCTTAAATTTTAAAAAATAAACACTAACAGTCAATGAATAGACAAATTAGAGACAGTTTCATAGTATAAAAGAAATGTTATCTTATTTATAAAAACAGTGTTTTTGTTTACTTTATGTATAAACTAATTTTATTTTTAATTTTTTAAAAATTATTTTTGGTGGCAGAAAAACATGCTTTTAGTAGAACATTTAAAATGAACATCGAATTTTAAAATCTTCTCACCTCTCACCTTCAAGCTGTATTTCCTCAGTAGTGACACATTTTCAGGTGTAAACTTCCTGAAATGTTCTAAATAACAATGACTTTGTACTAGGCATGAGTAGGAAAAATAATAGAGGTCGAATATTCCATTTGGTTTGTATGTGAAATCACTTTTAACAAGAACAGTTATATAGAAATACACAGCAAGAAAATGCATCTTGACGCAACTCTGAAGTTACTCCTGGTTGTTATGTGTAGTGAGATGCCATCAGATGTGAAATCACTAAACCTTGAGTGCTCACAGTTATTCACAAATTATTTTTATTGTGTCACATACTGTATATCACAACCCTCCAAACATGTTCTTTATGAATTATAGCACTAATACACTGTCTGATAGAAACCTCTGTGATATGGAAATGTTCCATATCCGTACAGTCCAATATGGTCACCATTAGTCATACGTGGCTCTCTGTCAGTTGCAATGAGGCTACTGCAACTGTGAAACTGAATTTATAATTAATTTAAATGTAAATAGCCACCTGAGGCTGGTGGTTACCATATTAGATAGTATAGCTCCAGTACTCAAATATGCCTTATATTGTCATATGGAACAGAGAGGAGGTATAAGGCTGAATTTTTTTTTTTTTTCATTTGTAGAAAGTTTACAGAAGGCACAATAGCAGAACTGTGATAAGAGAGTTTCTATCTCTATTTTTAATCAAATTGAAGTCTTTCCATGATCATAGAAGACGCTGACTAGGAGTGGCAGATAATCTTTGAGCCTTAATAATAATAAGGACATGAACATTTGGTTACAGCTGACTGGCTTAAATGAGTTTTTCAGCTGAACAATAAAATGACAGATCTCTTGATGAAACCAGTCTTAACATATTCTATTCCTGAATACAGACTAGACATGAGATTCTTAAAGGCAACTCTTGATTTTGCTCATATTTATATTATCAGTAGGTGATCAGCAAAGATTAGTTGAAGTATTAGATATTAATAAAGTTCAATGAACACATATTTGTAAAGAGAGTTGTAACCTCAGGCTGTGGAATGACATAAGTCAGAATTTGCTTCCATTAGCTGTATGGTTTATATTTCTTTGCCCTGCAATGTCCTCAGCTATGGAAAAAAAAATATCTGCTCTATTAAAATGTATTAAATTCATTTATTGTTTTAAAGACTATTTTTTGTACTTCCATGTGCCCACTAAATTTTAGTCAATTTTCTCTTCTTTTTCCTTCTTAACATTGTTGTTCTTGTTTAGGCAAAAATCTAAAAATCTCTAAGCATTTTAAAATCTCTAAGCATTTTAAGATTTAGTTAAGGCCATCCTTTGATAACTGTCTTTTCTGTATATTAAGCTTAGTGAGGGATAGAATAAACTCTGACTTGGGACAGAAAAGCTGGAATGAGGATAGTAAAAATGATCAAATATTACCCTTTTAAGTCATTACCCCCACCCCCAAACTGCTCAAATTAGTAATGAGTGTTGACAACAAAAAATTGCAAGGTGGTTTTTTTTCCAATTATATAGAGGCAATCATCATCATTAGCTAAGCAAAGCAAAACTAGTAGGATGTTTTGGGGGGATTTTTAAAAAGAAAACAAAACATCTTTTGTAATATCTGTATCTATAACATACAATAAAAGAAGACTCTCGGATCTCTTGAAAATTGCATGTCCTTAAGGAGTTTTAAGCATTCATTCTTAGACTGTTTTTTTGAATCCTGCTCGTATACTCAGGAAAGAGACTTCTCCCCCCAAATCTAAAAAAGCAAAGCAGTAATGCTCCTATTCAAATTCTGTATTCTAATTTTATGGAATATAAGTCAATTAATTGCAACTTTGAATGGTTACACATTTGTGAAAACAAAAAGGAGAAAGAAAATGAAACACAAAGCTGTGGTTATAGTAATAATCATGCTATAATATTTGCTTCTTAAAAGATGAGAGAGAGAGAGAGAGAGAGAGAGAGAGAGAGAGAGAGAGAGAGACAGAGAGACAGAGAGACAGAGAGACAGAGAGACAGAGAGACAGAGAGACAGAGAGACAGAGAGACAGAGAGAGACAGACAAAGAAAGAGAGAGGAAGAAACAGACAGACAGACAGAAAGAAACTGACCCAAAGAGGACAACTCACATATCTAGGTTCACACAGAAAAGTTATCTGCCATTTGAGGTAAAAACTAAATCTGGTCACTTCTAGTTCATCTACTGAATCACACCACAGGCAGTGTTTGATGGAAGTTGTATTCCTAAATTTACTTATGATTAAGAATGCATTCTCCAAGATTAAAATAAAAACATGTTTGAAAGGTCATTGCTTCCCATGAGCAGACCATAAATGCATAATTCTACTCAGCGCTACAGGCCTTATTTAATGTATATAATGTGCTTCTGAAGGGAAAAAAAAAAACTGAATTACAATTTGGATGCAAAGAATATATCTCCCCACCCTACATCCTGTTTTCATCTGATCAAAACTAGCATTCGAACCTGGTTCTCTGTATAACACAGTTCAATCTTAACAGTGGCTTTCTAATATCAGGCTTAGAAGAAAGCATAGAAGTCCTAGAATTATATTAGAGGGGTGAGGGTGAATATAGGGGGCTGTGGAGTACTAAGGTTGGGGTAGTGAATGTGGTCTGCTCTGAGTGCAGGTAATAAAAGTGTACATTAAAGAGAACTAGAAAACAATACCTAAATGGATTAGGAGAATTCCACTAGCGCCATGAACTGGCAACTCTAAAATGTCAGTGATAAAGGACTGCTTCCTAAAAATATTTTGTTAATATGTAGTCTAAATAACTGATATATTTACTGTTAAGATTTCATATAGATTAAATTAGCATATTTTATTACTTATTCTATAATGAACATCATATGATACATGAAAATTAATTTGAAGAACTCCCCATTATACAGTCAGCCCACAACATATATGAATTTGATTGTAAGTTTTTGCTTCATTAGTAAGTTCATAACATTTCAAAATCCTTTGAGCTCACAAAGGCTGTAGTTCATGCATTCAACCCCCGTGATATTAACATTTTTTAATGTGAACAATAGATTATAAATAAACAATGATAGCACAGTGATTGTAAAGATGAAGAAACAATATTGAATTCAATTCTGTCATTCTATGTGAATACTTGAAATTTTTATTTTTAAAATAGTTAAACAGAGTGTGAGCCATGTGGCTTACAGGTTTTGTTTGGTGAATTCCAGTTGCTTACGTTAGCAACTGGCTATGTGATGCACCCGACGCTGGCTGCCACCTCTTCCCTGGCTCCTTTTCTGTCTCTTAACTGGCTTCTTTCACTTCCTTTAAAAACTATGTGCCCTCAAATCCTGGTCTTATATTCTGCCTCTGATGAAACTGAAAGTAAAACACAGAACAATAACCCTACAACTACCATTCCTACTCCTGACAGGAGAGTGAGCATGATATAGAACCTCTCTACTTTACACTCACCTCATGGGTTCCTCCATATCAGACCCTAAGGGAAAGATGCAGGATCCTGTCTGGATGTCGGAAGGACTGCATTTACCTTCATCTACGTTTAGAGGAAGTCCCAGATTCACTTAGCCTCCCAATGCTATTGCAGTTACAAATAACGGAGCTAAATCTGGAGCTCAAAAATGGTACACAGAGGGGGTCCTAGAACATCTAGTTGTATATATTTTCTTTTTCCTTTGCCACCTCTAGTTCTGGCACTACTGGCTCATGCAAATATAGGGTTAGTCCTATAATGAGCATTATGCCTGGATCCTGGAAAAAGATCTCTGACGTTGAACAGGAAATACAGGGATAAAGAAACCCACATAGCAGGTTGAAGAGGAGTGGCTGCAGACCCCTAACTAATTGAAAGTTTGAAAGGGACACCCCTATAAAGGGATTCAAGTGTGGGTAAAACCACATTCAAAATCTAAACTCTCAAATGAGATGGTTATAGTAGTTCCAAGCTCTGACTAGATAACACTTTTAGTTTTTAAAAAATTTTTTCCAAACACTATAGCTTCCCAGATACTGTATATATAAGTAATCAGAATCCCTGAATAAAAAAATATATATATTTATATATACATATTTTTAATATATATATATGTATATATAAATATATATATAAATATATAGTTACAATATATTTAAATAAATATAAATGCATTTATAACATATGAACATGTTTTATATTCATATAAAAATATGAATATATACATATATTTTGTAAAGCACCATGGGTGAATATGTTTATAGAACTCCATAAATAATTCCGACATACAAAGTAGAGATGACTATAGGATTATAATGTGAAAATTGTTGACCTGATGTAATATAATCAAATAATTCCTTTTGCTTCTTAATCAGTTGTTTCTGATAAGAATTCAGGAAAGATATCCAAATTCTTGATAAATTAACTCTAGCCTCAAAGGATATGGTTTGTGCCCTGCCCCCAAATAACTATGTTTCTTAGTCACCATGCAAAATGGTCAAGAATTCTTGAGAAATAAATTGACTTCTAGCAATGTTTATGCTTTCAAATTATCAGCATCCAGTAAGAATATATTGTAGGGATAAACATAAGACAAATCTACATGGTATAGATTCTGAAAGGGCCAGACACTTTCTATGTTTTTTAGCCCATGGACACATGACTTCTCCATAACTACAACTAATGTTGCATGCAGGAGGAAAGTATGTGTTGAAGGGATTGTTCTCTATCTGAAATTACTGCCTTAAAGTTTTGAAGTCAATACTCGAATATTACAAGGGCAGCACATTGATTGGTCTAAGACTCAGTCAACATGCAGCTACAATATTAACTCTAGGTATAATTCACAAATTATTCTTTTTCTGTTGTGATTGCTGACAGAATCCTGGCAATGAACTGAGTCTTTCAGAGAAAAGTTGAACTTGGGCCAAAAAGCTGGCTAAAATCTCAGGCAGGATATAAACAAACAAACAAATATACTATTATTTATATCCAGATATATATGTAGATAGATATACCAAAGATAGATATAGATATATAATACCTTGATATAGATATATAACATATGAATAAAATAAAAATATATTGAGAAAGCATTTTATCTTGGCTTATCATATATCATGATATATTAATGCTTAGTATTTTGTTATAATATATTAATGTTTAGTATTTACATTAGCAAGACCTGAGTTTGAATCATGACTTAGTCACTTAAGTCATCATGTGCCTTCACAGAGCCTCAATCAAACAAGAGGAATAGTATCTAGGTTGTCAAAAAGAGTTGAATATTACATGTAATGATCATAACAAGCACTTTTTTAAGTTTAATTGTTCAGGTCTTATGAATTTAGCCTAAACAACATTATCTACCATAAAAGAAATCAAAACAAAACAGAACAAAAAACCTAATAGGGAGGTTTTAACCAAAAGTACACAGAGTTATGCAACCAAATGTTGCAACTTTATTATTGGTACAACTTTAGAAAACTTCATTTAGAAGCAAATGCGTGGAAGTACTTAGGAAACTAGAAATCAAATAAATACAAAAGTTATACTTTAGAATTATATTTTACTTTATCTTCTAATGTTTAATAATGCACACACACACATCCATTGACGCAAACACATACACAACACAGCACAGAAGCCCTGGAAACCCTCCCTTGTCCTCATGTAAATGACACATTGCATGTCATTTTTATTTTTTAATGGTTAATGAATTCCATGTAATAATTGCCAGTTTTCTACCATATCCTTGTCCAATGATGCAGAAGATCTAATCTATTCAGAGGAAGATAATTGCAGAGCTGCTAAGACAGAAAAGAAAGTGCTGCATCTCACCACTGTTGTGTGCCTCCAGCTGTGAGGCCGAATTGACAGCAACCTTGCATAGGGAACAGTAAAGAAGCCGTTTTGCCTTTTCTTCCTCAGTCTCTGCAGAAGGACATGAGCTATTGCCAGTGGCTGTCGTGGGGCTTTTTTCCACTTTAGAGGTGATCTCAGTTGTCATAACACTGCTTTTGCGAATTTCCACAGTTGTCGTTGATATTGCTGGTGTCCCTGTGGTACTGTCTGCATTCAAAACAGCACAGGAAAAAAAAAAAGGGAAAAACAGTGGTATTATCTTTCCCTATTTGGAGATGTATCACTAACATTATATTCTGCTAATATAAGAGCAGCTAGCAAGGGGGTAAATAAATATACCCACAATGTTCTGTTGTTAACATATGGCCTTAGTAAAATAATTTTTACATTGTATTATACCTTGTAATACATATATTTTTTTTAAAAAATAGAGAATACTTTTAAGATTTTTTTTTATTTTTACTTATTACTTGTCTTTCTATTTTCCTTCTGCATTATTTTCTATAATTATAAAAATGAGTACTGATTCTTTTGTACAAACTGTACAAAAGAAAAAGAAAAAAAATGGAACCCTGACAATGTATTGCTTTGTCTAGATCAACAGTTTAGAAAATCATTGCTCTATTTACAAAGAGCTATATATTCAATACCAGGTACAAAAATTATCAATATACAAATACGAGGAATTCCAATATGGCATATTTAGTAAATGCACGCTCTGTTCCAGGCTGAGTTCTGGGGGTTTGTGACATAGTATTCAAACATCAATAGCCACTCTTTACAAGGAATTCACAGACCTGTCACATCATGTTAATATCAAATGATTTCAAGAGTTTGATGACCAATAAAGTGTTAATATATTATAACCCTACAACCACCCCCCTCCATACACTCCAAAGTTTGATTCTAAATCTGGAGTGATCAACCTCTAAAGTGAAACAATCTTATGTAACTTCATGTGGGTATACATAGCTCTCATTCCAAACATGCCAGTTATCATGATGTCAACAAATGTTTGTATATTCAACAACAAACTGCAAATGAGCTCTATACTCATATTCTTTCTACTCTTATACTACTTACTCTGTCTCCTGGCTGGCTGGTTCTTAACCTCTTACTCAAAATATTCCCAGGCTGTCTCTTCAGCAACTGTTTCTCATTCTATATGCTGCTGTGGTCACTACCTAATGCCACATTAAAAAATGGATTGGCAGTGACTATAAAGAACAATGATCTGCCTGCAATGAAATGTTGTCCTCATAAACTCTTACTTCTTGTAAAACTCACACTACCAAGAGTTGATTTCAGTTCCAGGATTCCTTTTAACTTGGATATCCTCTTTGATTCAGATATAGAGGTGGGAATATAGGTGAGATTGATTGTGGCTTCTTTCCAAAATATGGCATCAGTAACACTGGTCAATAAGAAGAGAAATGGGGTCTCGTTGGGGACTTTTGTATAAAACAATTCATCTAGATATCATTTTCTTTACCTAACATTTCACACACTTTTTAGTCACTTATTTTAGCTAAGATCATCAAGTAAGCCTTCTCTAGTGTCATGAAGATTATCCACCAACCATGTAAAGAAAAATCAGTTTCTCATGGTTAGAAAAAAAATAAATAAAAATGACTGTAATACAATTCTCCACCCCACCCCCCAGAGTTTATTTACTCCTTTGAATACTGAGAGGTCCATTTCCTGATTAGTTTTTACTTGCTTAATAAACTACCTGATTAAAGTTAAAATATCAGGTGATAGCCAGAAAATATTTCTAAGAACCTAGATATGGCATAAAATACAATGATTGCTTTGAGATAGTATAGTAGCTCTTCATTACTCTCAAAATACTAGAAATGACTGTTTTAAAGCATGTGCATGTGTGTCTGTGAATAAATAACAAATGACTAGTTAATTTGCTGAGTGCTTTCTATATATAATTTCATGCAAACTTGTACCAATGAGGGAATTCCAGAGTTAAAGAAATTTCCCAAGGTCACACAAGTACTATATGGTGAGCCAGGGCAAAGTGCTTCATGGGACAAAGAAATCACAGATTTTAAAAAAAATTTATAAAAGAACAAATGAACAGGACAAACTGAGACTCATGGCCATTGACAATGGACTATTGGTTATCATATGAGAGGGGAGAGGGAGGAAAAAGAAAAAATAAAATGTTAAAAATAAATGAATAAATAAAATGTTAAAAAATTAAAAATAATAAAAATAAAGGAAATGATATTGTTGGCCAAAACAGTGATTCTCCATAGATAGGTCCCAAACACCAGTTGGTTAAAACCACTAAATTTTTCTCATGATCAGCTGTATTTGGAGTGACACCCATATATACAGAGATATTTAAACTTAATGTGGCTACATTCTAAAGCAAGAGTGTGATACTATGGGTATTATTTCATTAAAATCTAAGTAAAGATATTCCTAGTAATACCCTACTTCTAACAAATTTTCCTCTGTATTGAGCATGTTTATTTAACATCTTGATCTAAAAATTATACAGAGCGTAGATCATAGCACTCCTAAACCAACTTTCCTATTTACAGTGAAATTCATAACAAAAGCATAGAATAAACAAAACCATGGATCTTCCAGTCTCTGTAACAGCTGCATTAGCGTCTTTCCAAATACTAGAGGATAATGTACATTTATACCAAAGACTCCACAAGATTAGAGACACCAGATTCTCCATGCCTAAGGCTTAGTCAAGTATTAACATTTCTTAAGGCAAATTGCTTGCATGAGACAGGCTTAGAGGAATTAGTATCAAAATGCATGACTTCTGGGCTTCTACTTTGTTGCATCCTTTAGACCACATAGCTGAGCATAGATCTGTTATCAGTTTGCAGTAAATTTGAAAAAAATACAAAAGGTTATATTTTTCATCTTAAACTTAATATATAGATCTTGAGTCCATAAAGGTAGGACAACTACTAATTTATAACAAGACATGGATTTTTCATTTACTTTTCATTTATAAGTGGTGAAGGGGACTTTTTTAAATAAAAAAGTAAGGTAAATATATTTTGAGATTATGCCACATTCAAAGAGAAACAACTATTTTATAAATTGAATAGAAAATTACATATAGCAAAGAGATTTTCCTTACTATGATATGTTAAATTAGCAATTATACATAATTTTTATGCACTCATAAAAATAGAATCTTAAATCAGTGATCATGTTAAAAGAATATACATTTAATATGATGGGATGAGAATTACCTCTGCAATCTTCCTCCCCAAAACTCATAACTCTTATCTTACCATGAGAAAAGCAAAAAAAATAAACTTAAATTTAAAGGCATTTCACAAAATTCCTGATGAAGAGTCCTCAAAACTGTCAAGGTCATCAAAACAAGAAAGTCTGAGAAAGAAAGATAAGAAAAGGACTGGTTCATTAGTTTTGACAAATGTACCATGATAATGTGACTTGTTAACAATAAGGGAAAGTAGGTGTGGGTTATATGGGAACCCTCTGAAATATTCTTGCACCTTTTCTGTAAATCTAAAGCTATTCTAAAATCAAAAGTTTATTAAATTTAAGAAAAATGGAATTATAACCAGTCAACAAATAGCATATAATTTCAGTTACTTTGTAGAATCATAGTCAGAAGCTATAGTATAGTTTTCTTAATTATTTTATTAGGAAATTTCAGTCAATTTCTCAAGGTCACATAATGCTCAAGGGAAGAAACTGGGACTTGATATTGCATCTCCCCATTTCAAATACAGGGCTTCTTATACTACATTGCATTGACTTATATATTCAAATTTCATTCCATCAACATTTATGAAGTGGCTATTTTGTGCTAGGTTCTATATTAAGCCACTAAAGATGAGAAGGCCAACAAACATCCATCATGCACTAAAGTGGTTTATGAGACATCCCATAATGACTTGAAATAATAATAAACTTAATCTTTAATCAGTTTTGGTCATTGCTATATCCTTGCACTTATACTTGGCATGAAAAGGCACTCAATAAATATTTATTGAAAAAATAAATGAATGAATGAACAATTATAGATAATGATTGTGGAGCACTTTTAAAGCATTCACAGGTATTAACACATTCAATCTTCATAAAAACTTTAGAGGGCATACCATTTTCATCCTCATCTTATAGAATAAATTGAAGTATGAAGAGATTTGGGAACTTGCCCTGTGCCAGAGCTCCCAGCTGTAGCTCAATGATCTAAACTCAGTCTGGCTTGAAGCACATGCTCTTCATTTATTTTTTAATGCTAAATTTTTATTTTTTCATAAAAGAACCGACTATGTCCCCTTCAGTTAATGCAAGTTGGTTATGACTTATTATGCATGTTTAAAAATCACATCCTAAAAATCTGACTTTAAAAGAAACTAGGCAAGGTCCAAACTAGAGTCGATTACATATATCCAATCATCCATTTATGCTAAAGTATTAAGTTGCTGGAATCCATTTAAGAGGTGGGAAGAAAGAAAAACCTACAGCTCTCAAATAACCTCTTGAGCAAAATGGTAAATAAACCACAGGCCTTCCTTTTTGTACCTTTTTCTTTCTTTCTTCTTCTTCTTTTTTAAGATTAGAAACTAGAATAATAATTTGCTTTTCTTAATGTTTCCCCAAGGCAGATTCAGATTTCTTTGCACTATTCAACTAAGACCCCCTAGGAACAATATATGTGAGAGGGAGCTAAAAATAATAATAGTGGTTCAGTGGGAAGAGAAAGGTTTGAGACGATTTAGGTTTGCATTTCTGTGCCATTTCTGTGCTACTGCCAGTGCCTAGTAGCAAATATTCATTATTGCAACTGTCACAATTTGGCTTTGGCATCAAAACAGGCTGTTTATACTTTGCGAATGGGGCTTTAGTTGAAAATGAAAGGAAACTTGACAGTATTCAGAGTGGTCCATTTGTGGTTCTCATCCTTGTCTAAAAACACAGTAAAAAAGACTGCTTCAAAAATCCACAAAGCAAGAAGATTCCATAAAATACTAACAATGTGAATTCCAAATAATAAAATATAGCAGCCAAGTGACGTGGTCTGGGTAAGAAATTTATTCTCCCAGTTACAAACCTCATAACCCAAGTGGGAGACCCAGAGTTGTATTATTTAAGTTTTCTCCTAGGTAACAGAAATTAATATTATGATCCAAAGATGCTCATCATATTTCCTGTAGACTGAAGACTCAGCATTATATAGTATTTATTTTCTTCTTTCCTGTGTGGATTTAAGTCTTACCAAGGCTTGCTAGCAAGTGTGCAGAATAGCTGCTTTCTTAACTATGCTGGCATTCTGAGGCTTCATGACACAAACACCCCGCAAGTTTTTAAAAATTATTACTGGTGATGTCTTTCCTATGGATTTCATTTAATTTAAGCAACATTTATTAAGCATATTATGATGCTCTTAGACCCAAGCAGAAATAGTCCCTGCATTGGGTTCTGGACTTTTGAAGGCTCTACATATTAGAAGCCACTGAAAGAAAAGTCTACTTTGTGTCTTTTGATCTCACAAAAAAGTTTTTAGAGAGTTTAATAACCAATTGAGCAAATAGGGATTATAGGAAAGAAATGTAAGAGCTGAACTGGGTGCCTCAAAGGTCAGAGTATAGAGTCTGAGTGTTTACAAGTTTGAGTGTGTTTGTGTGTGTATGTGTGTTTCTATGTGTGTATATGTTTATGTGTGCATGTGTGGCTCTGTATGTTGAGGGGTAGAAGATCACAGCCTATATATGGAAATCAAAGGAGTTTGGTTTGTTCAAACTTGGCTATCTCAAATCACCAAAATGTATGATTGCAGAAACCCTTAGAAGATGGTAGTGATCAAGACCAGATCAAAGAAAGCTTGACTTGGGACTGAGAGTGGAGCTAATGATGATGAGGAGAGGGCAGGAGAATCAGGCCAGATAGGAGGAAGATCAGAGGCTCCTGAAGCACAGAGGGCTTAACAGGAATTGATCAGTTCCCTTGGGAGTTAGACAGGATCCAAGGGTTGGTCAGCCATAGCTAATATCTTCAAACCTGACACCTCCGAAATGTCCTTGACCTCCAAACGGACCTCTCTGGTTTGAATTGAGATTTCACCAAGTAAAAGAGGGTATAAAATTAGGCAATTATCTCTCTCTCTCTCTCTCTCTCTCTCTCTCTCTCTCTCTCTCTCTCTCTCTCATACACACACACACACACACACACACACACACACACACACACACACAGCAACAGGAAAAGGCAGATGTAAATGACTAAAACAGTGCAATTCATAGTATAAGCAAAGTCTTTCCCCTCCCCTCAATATTCACTCCTTCCCTCTGCTTCATTGGTATAAATAATACTTCAAACTGTCTGGAAATTCTGAATTCACAAAGTGAGGGTGGGGAGAAAGAACACCTCCCCCAGCAGGTTACCTGATTTGGGTGGGTTCAGTCACCACCCAAATGTCCCGACTTTGGGAAGAGCTTCCTCCCTGTCCCTGAAGATTTGTATTGCCACTTGGTAGGACTCAGGGCTGACTCGGGAGAGTGAATTCCTTATTCTCCAGGTCAAAAAGGCACTCCCAGGCTGTGGGGGTGCTAGGTGAAACTTGAGGTATAATTTGTAAATATTCAGCCATATGGCATATGGTCTCGATTTGTATTCTTGTCTTGGCTCTGAAACCTTTGGGGTGGGCCTGATTGAACCCTCATGTATCAGATCCTGTATTATAAACTGGAGAGTGCAGAGCTCCACAAAGAAAGGGGTAGTTCATTATATCACTCTAGTCAGTTCCTGTCATTTTAGACATATGAGTCCAATTTTACCAGATGTTTTGATTATTATTTTGATAAAAGCCAAAAGTTTTATTTAAAATTTCCAAATTTGAAACTGTGTGTGTGTGTGTGTGTGTGTGAGAGAGAGAGAGAGAGAGAGAGAGAGAGAGAGAGAGAAATCCTGTGTGGGCCCCAAATCTCTGTTTTTTTTTTTTTTTTTTATGTGAGCTGCCAGTTTTGAAAGGTACTCTAGGGACTCAGTACCTGAGCTCCAAACACTGCTCATTTCCACAATGGTTCAGGCCACATGACCTGACTTAAACTCTCCCTCAGAAGGTAAAGTCTCTTTTTTAAGGAGAGATACGCTGATTACAGCTAGTCTTATTTTTTCTCTTTACCAAATAATTTGCTCTTGTTCCTTTCTTTCAAGTCCACTGAAAACACTCATTCTAGTGCAGAAGCCTTGGCATCTCTTGTTAGCCACCTGGAAGGGTTCATAACATAATATTCCAGGGATGTTCTTGGTTGATAACAGTCACTTCAGCAATCTCTAATGTCTTATCACGTTATCTGAAAGTCTATGGGGATTATATTCCCTACTTCTACAATATATACAAATATACTCCATAACACAACCGGAACAGAGCTTGCTAGTTATTTGATAATTGATAAACATACAGCCTACTATCAACAAATTTGTTGTTAGGCATTTGTTTTTCTTCAAAAAGTAAATGTTACATCCCCACGAGGTGCTAGACTGAAAACTGGCACGGCAGTATAAATAGCAATCTCTAACCTGCTAAGCTAAGTTTTCATCCTTAATCATTTTTGCATTAGAATTTTTAAAACTTTTTTTTTCACCCATTTTTTTTTCTCTGCGCTTTTGGCTCTCACAACATCCAACAAAGATGAGGCCAAGAAGTTGGAAACTTTTGTGAATCAGAAATAATGCTGTTACTGTAAATCAGTGGTTTCCAAACTTTCATATATATCACAACCACTTGGGGGGAAGGGGGTTGATAAAACACAGACTGTTGATTCCCACCCCCAGTATTTATGATTCCTAGGTCTGCACTGGGGTCTGAGTACCCAGGTGATGCTGCTGCTGGGGCTGGTCTGAGGACAACACTTCAACAGCCACCCCTGACAGATCTGCCAATTAGTTTCTGCTTTAGCTTAACCGGTCTCCTCTTTAAAGCTATAATGTCACTTAAACAGAAAGTCACGAAAGTCAAAAAGGAACATGAGGGATCGGGTGGTTCCTGTCCTGTTTTGCCTGTGATTAAGGTTGTTCCCGAGATGGAACTTTCGGTACTAAAACAGGGCACATTTCCAGCAAGCCAGGACAAGTTGATCACCCTAAGGGGGAATTTGAAATAAATTATGAAACAAATCTTTAAAAAACATTTTAAATACTACCTAAGCAAGCAATGAGTATTTCTATTGTAAAGTACATTTTTTAGAGATATATGTAATGGAAAATGAAGGAGGATAGAGAAACATTCAGATCCTTGTAGCAGAAATAAATAACTAAGGGGCTTCCTTACTTTCTCATTTAGCAGAGAAACCAGGAATTCTTTTGTAAGAATGTAGTCTTCTCTCCCCAAATTAGAGTTAATGTTTCCAAGGAAATTTGTCTCCTATGTTGCTCACAGAATGTCTGTACATTCCTTCCAAGCATAAATTCAAAGGAAATCAATTCCAAACTAAGTTAATCAGAAAGCAAGACTGCTACGCCTTGAGAGTTAATTGAGTAGGTCTGGCCATTGGACATACATGAGATATAGTGTGATAAATAGTACAAAAAGAACAGAAAGGGGAAGACAAAAGAAATTTTATTTCAAAGCTATTTTAAGTGAGTTGGATGCCACTGGATTAGGAAATGACATTTTTAGGGTTCTAATGGAAAGGTGTTCCCCCGCCCTCAGAAAGGCAGAAGAAAAAGTATTTTCAAATTTATAAATGATAGTTCTCCTGTTCCAAGAACTTTCAGAGGGAAAAGTGTTGCATGCCACAGCAACAGTTGCCGTTTCATTAATGAGAAGACCTGTGTTTTGAAAAGTCAGATTTGAAATCTGGGGCAAAATCCAGGCATGCATTTTCAGTGAAAACCTCTGGTAGTTATGTGTTTATAGCAACAGTCTTCTTTAGCCACATGCTTTAGCTAAAAAGTAAAGGTTTGCCTTGTGTCCTTAACTTCCATAATATCTAACTACTAAAGTTTATGACATCATAAATCATGAACCTTGAATTCTTTTACTAATTAAAATTGAACACAAAGTGAGGGAGAGTGTGCCATCTGACAAGTGAATTCAGAAAGTGTAGAGAACTGAGAATGTGGAGATAGTCACGCCAAGCCATTTAGAATACAAATCCTTGCTGTAGAATGCTGTTGGACAGCCCACATAATAAAAAAGAATTAACAATTGTCAGCTCTTCAAATTTTTTTGTACCTTAGAGCTGTCTTGAAGATAAGAAAACAAACTCTCATAATGGATGGCACAATTATAAAATATTTAGTGTGGATATAATTTAGAACATTGTTCCATGTGGTCTCAGGCATTTTATTGTATGTGTAAGAGTTACTTAGCTGTTTTCATTACAATATAAGTGTCTCATAGATAACTATGCAGAAAACATTTAAATCACCAGAAAGATACTATGATATAATTGATATGTACTTGTCACACTCAGGCATCTAGATTAAAAACTTATTTTTCAAACTTTAGGACACCAGTTTTTAGGAAGTAAGTGCCACTGGACAAATTATGGGAAATGGTTGGCAAAGATTAGAGAAATACAGAAGAAGGGAGGGCTTTTAAAATAATTGAGAAAACATTTATGTGTGTGTGCGTGTGCGTGTGTGTGTGTTATATATATATATATATATGTATATATATACATATATATATATATATATATATATACACACACACACACACACATATACATATTTATTTATTTATTTAAATGACAACATTTCAGCAACTGCTAAGCATTCCATTTAAACTATAAACTGTGTTGTCTCAAGAACCAAACTACCAGTCATTTCACTCCAAACAGCAATTTATTATGATTTTCTTCTCGACAGAATGGAGTACAGAGGGAAGTTATCACATAATGCAATCACTTTTTGGTAGAATTTTGATCCTCAAAGTAGCTGTTTCCATGTAATGTTAATGTACTTCAGCCAAGATTTTTAAGACTAGGAGGGCACATAAAAATTAGGAAAAATATGCACATCAAAGTAGAACAGGAGAAATCAGAATTCTACTCATTATTTACTGAAAGATTGGCTGCTGAAAAATTAATAGAACTGCTTGGAAACTAATAAAATTTTGGAGCTAATGCCTTTCAGTGAAGCCAACAGACCTATTTCTAAAAATGGTAAGATTCCCTTTTAATCTGCGGAAACCATACATAACAGATTATCATGAAATTTCAGATGTAAAATTCTCTCTTCTATTATTTCCATAAACTATCACACTGTTCCAGAAACTCTAAGCTACAATAGACTGCCTCTTGCACAAAAATCCTCCATACAATGTTTTCTTTTTGTTTTTGAGAATACATTTAGTATAATCGTATCATCGTTTCTCCAAAACACTAACTGAAACACTAAAAAAATTATGTCAATCACTCTTTTGTCTAAATGATGCACAATCATCATTTTGGTTTTCCTTAGCCCTCAATTAAGAGATTAGTTATTTCAGTATAATTTAAACAGCTTCAAATCCGATTTCTTATTTAGAGTATATATGCAGGAAAAAAAAAAAAAAGAGTTCTTCTTGGTTAGCTCTATCAACCAATATTTAACTTAGTACTTTAAGATGTATTTTTTAAGGAAGACCTATGTTAAAGGCTATGCCTGAGAATTAATTTAAAAATAAATTTGTATTATGTCTGATGTTTAGTACTGGTCATTCTGATCCTGTAGAATGCTAAATATTTTTATAGCTATAAAAGGACAGAAATTTAGTCCCATGCAACCTGACTTCTAAAAAATGATAGCACTTCTGTTCCATTTCACCATTTGGGATCTATTTCATGAGTCAAATCTGAATACTATATTAGAGATATTCTAATACAGTTCTGAAATTTTATTATTAATTTAGATAAACTAATTTAAAAATATAATTCTTAGTCAAGTCTTAGAAAATAATCATTATTTTATTTAGAATTCATATTTGTATAGCTGTTTTAATTATCATTATTTCTATTTTTAACCAAAACCAAACTGTAAAGTTAAAATTTAAAGCCAGTACTTTGAGTAAACCAATTTGCTTTATAGATCATGTTAAAAAATTAATTTTCTTGGTATAGATTTTCTATTTTGTGTATCCTGTTTTTTGTAAACCTGTTTTAAATCAACATTAGATTCTTTTGATGCCGTTTCTCCAGAAATGGAAAAGCCTCACTGCAATGTTTTGTTCACATCCTTTCTGGCAGCCTCCTCTAGCTCAGGGAGGAAGCCAAGCCAAGAGTGCTAGCAGTCCAGGGCTGGATTTGTAGAGTGAAAAGTCTGAGTGGAAGGGAACTGTTCAAGGCAGACCACATTTGAGCCTGGCACTTGAAAGGCTGTTGCTAAGGAGTCAAGATCACAGCCAGGTCATGACAGCCAATTCACAGGGCTGTGGGGAGAAGTCAGAGCAGAAGGCAACTGGGTGAGAAGAAACAGCCCTGGGGGATTTGAGGACATGGCTTAAGACCATGGTAGGCAGACAAGGTGGTGACCATGTCAGGTTATTTTTAGCATGAAGGCCTTACCTTTTAGACAGCCCTGTCATGGTTTTAGTGAGAAAAGAGTACTCGTGGCCACTGCCTGCACCTCCCAAAGAAGGGGAGAAAGGGCAAGGCAAGAGATGGTAACTGTGTGTTTAGAGACTTTGGGCTTTATTCCTCTGAATCACACTACAGGCAACTGGTATGAACAGGCAGGCAAGGCAAGTACAGGGATAGGGTTCAAGCTCCTTTCTTTCCTACTCTTTGGCTCAACTCACCTATTCTCTACCTCAACAAAAACAAAATAATATAAACAAACTAATAAATAAACACACAAATATATGTACTTCTCCCTTTGAGATTTCAATTTGCACCTATAAGCTGCCCTTCACTGAGGATATTTCTAGAGACAGCAAATAAAAACATTCCAGATTGGCTTGGGGAGGAAAAAATTACCAAGAATTGGACAAGTCAGCTAACAGGGTTGAATTGTATGATCTGGTTCAGTGATATCATCTTTTCTTAGAAGTTCCTCCAGAGAACATTCATGCTTAGGCCTAGCTTTATAAAAATACAATGCTTTTTAAAAGCAAAATTGAATTTAAAGCAGAAATAAACCCAAATAAAAAATTTAAGGGCACAGATAAGGGCTTAGACATTGAGAAAAATAATGTATTTTATTTTCACACATTTTTATTTTCCCTCTATATTTATCTTTATTTACATTTATCTTTAGTGCTGCAAGGCCATAATTATAGTGGTCATTGGCTTCAATAAAATTCCTTTGTAACAACCTTCAAAATACAATTCCAAAGCCAATAAAAGTCTCTTCTCTGCTGACTTGTCAGTCTGGGTTAATACATATTTCCTCAGATTGAAGGTTTAATTAAGTTGAATATATATGAATGAGATAAAAATTATTTGTTTTTGCTTATTCTTTTTTTCCCCCCCAGGAGAGAACTAGAAAGAAAAAAAAAAAAAAAAAAACAAGAGATAAGAGTTAGGGAGATGTGTGTCTTATTTGCCTTTATAAATTATAGATATTACAAGAAGAAAGCTTTTGTGAGCTTCTCTTCTTAAAGAATATTTTTATCAGTCAGCCCAGAAGGATCAATGTAATGAACTAATAAATAAGATTTGGATGAAATTCTTCTCTTTCAATCTTTGAAGGTCCCATCATCACAGATGCTATATTTCTGTTGAGGGATCTATCTGTTAAGATTTCTGAGATGCTAATGCAAAAGATACCACCAGATATGATGTGTATATCACTAAAACACACAAATAAGTGGTAAATGCCAAAGAAGTCTATAGTTGATTTTGCAAGATATATATTATACAATATACTCAAATAATAGATGACGCATCACTCAAAATGAAAGACTGCTTTTTCAACTATTTTTCTATCTCATTATTTTTCATTATTTAACATTTTGTATGATATAGAGAGGCTCTCTCTAGTAAGTCCAACAACCTAGCTGCTGTCTAGTTTTAAAGGTCCTTAATTCTAAACGTCATTACTGTTACATGAATCAGCTACTGGGTTTAACAGTGCAGTCTTTTTGAAGGTAAATCTAAACAATTAGAAAATTAAACAAATGTGTAACAAATTTAAAAGATACAAGAAATAGCAATGCCCAACATTTGTTTAGTCCCTGTTAGTTTTCAGATAATTCTTTTAGATATTTCTCTTTTTTATCTTCAAAACAATACAGAGATAGACATTAGAGTTCTTATTTTATAAAAGTGAAAACTGGCTCATTGATATAAAGTCACTTGCTAGCACCATGTAACGGTTAGAAAAGTCATTGTCAGTACCAAGATTTTTCTTAGGATTTATTGTTGCCGCCTAGTAGAAAATATTTAATCATCAAGACCTAAGTGTAAAAAGGTTACATAATATCAATAGGATACTGCAAAACTATATGGTAATTTTTATTTCTCCAAAAATATTAAGACAATGTATATGACTAGAACACATTATATATGTAGTTTTGAACTAATTTTATAGTACTTAGGATAAATAAATATGGATTGAACATTTTTGTGTAGTAATATTACTGTATTATTTAAAGTTAATGAACCATGTCAGATTTTTAATACGTACTTATTTTTACTAAAGTTTCTAGCCCTACTTTTAAAAATTGCAATCATTTAAAACAAAGACAAAGATATTCTTTTAAAATAAAGGTTATATCGTATCGCTCTTTTCCTCAAACTAACACAATGTTGCCCGTTTTTGCCCCAAGTAAAAACTAATGTCCAACTGAAAGCTTTCTCCTTAGAACAGCAATAAGATGAAGATGTCTCTCTCATCACTGCTATTCAACATTGTATTGGAAGTTTTAGCCAGGGCTATTAAACACGAAACAAAAGCTATTCAGATTGGAAAGGAAGAAGTAAAACTGTCTCTAGTCACAGATTACATAATATTATATATAGAAAACCCTAGAGAATCCAAAAAAAAGAAGAAAAAATAGAGCTAGTAGACAATTTCAGCCAAGTTGCAGAATACAAGATCAATATACAAAAATCAGTTATATTTCTATACACTAACAATGAGCAATCGAAAAATGGAATTAAGAAAACGATTTGATTTACCATAGCATGGAAAAAAATAAAATACTCAGGAATATATGTAATCAATGAAGTGGAAGATTATACATTGAAAACTATAAAACATTGCTGAAGAAAAATTTAAAACACCCAAATAAATGGAAACACATTGCTTACTCATAGATTAAAAGACAGTATTACTAAGATGGTAATACTTCCTGTAGTGATCAACAGTTTAAACACAAAATCTGTCAAATTCCCTTTAAGCTTTTTGTAGACATGAGCAAGCTGAACTAAAATTAATAAAGAAATAAAGAGATCCCTAATAGTCAAACAACATTGAAAGAGAAAAACAACACTGGCTTATTCAAACTGCCTGATTTCAAAACTTATTAAAAATCTACAGTAATCAAACAGTGTGATATAAGAATAGACAGACATATAGATCAATGAAATAAAATTGAGAGTCCAGAAATAAACCCATACATCTATAGCAATTGATTTTTGACAAAAGTGACAAGACAATTCGATGGAGAAAGAATAGACTATCCAAAAAATGGTGTTGAAAAAAAATTGACATCCAGAGCAAGATTATAAAGTTGGAGCCCAGTCTCATATCATATGCCTCTCAAAATAAATCAACAATCTATATGTAAGAGCTAAATTATAAAACTCTTAAAAGGAAACAGTTGAAAATATGTGATCTTAAATTAAGCAATGGTTTCTTTAAAATGATATTAAAAGCACAGGAACAAAAGAAAAACTAAGTTTAAATTCAAAATTAAAAACTGGTTGTCAAAAAAATGATAAAAAAAATCTACAGAATGAGAGACATTTGCAAATCATAAATCTGCTAGTGTTTAGGAAATAAAAATAACTCTTACAGCTCAACAATAAAAAGATAAACAACCCAATTAAAAAGTGTACAGAATATCTGAATAGACATTTCTCCAAATAAGATATAGAAAAGGCCAGTAAATACAGGAGAGATATTCAACATCATTAGTTATTAAAGAAATGCAGATCAAAACCATAATGAGATACCATTTCACACTCACTAGGATAGCTGCAATAATGGTGGAGAAAAAAAAAAAGAAAATATCAAATATTAGCAAAGATGTGGATACACTGAAATCTTTATACATTGCTGGTGGAGATACGATATAATGCAGTGGCTGTGGAAAAGTTTGGTAGTTTCTCAAAAGATTAAATATAGAGTCAACATACAACTCAGTATTTACACTTCTAAGTATACACACAAGACAAATGAAAATATATTTTCTAACATAAACTTGTAAATGAATGTTCATAACAGCACTTCATAATTGCCAAAAAAAAGAAACCCAAATGTCTATCAACTAATAAATAGGTATACAAATGTGATATGTCCATAAACAAAATATTATCAAGCCATATAAAGAAATGAAATATCAATATATGTTACAAAGCAGATGAATCTTGAAAGTGTTATGGTAAGTGAAGGAAGTCAGTCACAGACGATCATATATGTCTGATTCCATTTACCAGAATAGCCAAATCCATACAGAAAGTGTATTAGTGGTTGCCAGAGATTGGGAGAAAGGGGACATTAGGAGGTACAGGGTTTTTTTTTTTCCTGGTGGTGATGGAAATATTCTGAAATTAGGTAGTGTATTGGTTTCATAACATTAGGAATATACTAAAACCCTCTAATTGTATACTTTAAGATAGTTAAAATAGTGGATTATGTTATGTAAATTTTATTTCTTTAATTTTTTTTTTTTAACTAATGTCCTTGTGATGGCTAGAGGCCTCTATGTGGTCTGGTCCTCCATTATCTATCTGACTTTACTTTTTTCTACCCTCTCTTTATTCTATCTTTAACAACCACACCACACTGGACTTTTTGCTCTTCTTCAAGCATTCCAAGGATACTCTCACTTTAAAAACTGTGAGTTTGCTATTTCATCTATCCAGAATACTCTTCCTCAGAGAGTCAGATTATTTATCCCCTCCCCATTTTAAAATCTGTATCATATTCCCAGTGAGGTTTCACCATACCTTGGATAAAACTGTATCCCTCCAGCTATGCCTGTAATTCCCCTTTCTCTATCCTGTTTTCTTTTACTCCTCAGAATTTATCACGTGCAAATATGCTATGAAATATATAACAATCTAAGTGTTTATTATCAGTCTCCCTCCAGTGGGTTTTTAGTTGTTTTGTTCTCTGGTGATCCTTAGTATCTAATACTGTATCTGAAACATAACAGATTCTGAATAAATATTTCTTCAGTAAATGAATGAATAAATGAAAAAAACAACCCAGGCAATAAAATGACACTTGGAAAGGAAAAATGGATAATAATAGGAAAAGGCAGAGAAAGGCCCAACATCTGTGTGTGATTGCATTCTTATCTCTAAAATTTCTGCCTTCTTCAAGTGTGATTAGGTGATTTAAGAAAGGTAGTTATAATTTTTTATAAATGAAGAAACTCGTTACATGATTTCTGAAGTCCCTCCCAGCTCTAAAATAATATGATGCTCTGAAAAACAAGATGATTATAAAAACTCATCTGTAAGATACAGTTTCTAAAAAAAGTGATTATTAAGTTAACTTGAGATTTATACACAGTTAATTTCTTCACTAGCCCTTCCATTACGAAAGGCCAATTGCTAAATTAGATAGGGCATATGTGGAAAATTATTTTCTGCATTTGGGGAGTTAGGTCAGGAATCATATCAAGAAATTATTGCCATGCTTTTTCTACCCTTCTTCCCCATTATGCTAAGTCAGGAAGAAAGAGATCATATAGTTCAGAAAACAGTCTCTGAAACTCCTGGAGAAAAAAAAAAAAAACTTTAAGTAGCTGAAAAAAAGATTAAGATAAAAGCTAGTAATGCAAGAACAAAGACTAGGAAAATTTGAAATCTCAAGTATCCAGTAACTCTGTAAAACCTAAGAAGAGTGACTCAGTGTTAAGAAATAGATTAAGGTTCTCTGGTTAAACCACAGGTAAAAATACAAAATATACAAATTATTAGAAAAAAATACAAATTAGAAAAAAAATAAAAATTATTAGGATTAGTTAAGAGTTATATTTTGTTTATGAATTTCTTTTTTTAAACAGAAACAACATCATTGACTAAAAATGCATCCAGGTTTTTGTTTTCAGTTAATTTCATGAGGAACCTATCTGCTAAGAGTATCAACATATAGAAACTTCACATGGAATTTTTGACTTGGAAGCTGAGAATAAATAGTCTCAAACCTAATAGCTATTAAGTTGGTACAGCCAGTTTGAAAAACATTTTGATAAGTTCCTCAAAAAGTTAACCATGGAGTTATCATATGACTGCAATTCTCATCCTACTCGATTCCTCACACACCTAAGAGAAATAAAAAAACACGTGTTCACACAAAAACTTGCACGCAAATGTTTACAGCAGCACTGTTCATGATACCTCACAGGTGGAAAATCTAACCATTCATCATCTGATGAAAGAGAAAATAAAATGTGGTATATCCATATAATGGATATTCTGCCCAAGAGAAATGAAGTCATGATACATGACACATTATGAGTGTACTTTGAAAACATTATGTTAAGTAAAAGTAATCAGTCACAAAATACTAGACATTTTATGATTTCATTTTTATGAAATATTCAGCATAGGCAAATCTACAGAAAGTTTATTAGTGATTGCAAGGGGAGAGAGGTTGGGGAAGTAAGGGAAAGTGACCACTAGTGGGTATAAGATTTCTTTTGGGGGTTCTAACATTGAGCGGCAATGAGTGTACAACTCTGTGAATATACTAAAAAACACTGAATTGTATACTTTAAACAGGCAAATTGTATGGCATGTATATTATGTCTTAAGGCAGTTATTTTTAAAAAGCAATCAGCTGTGATCAATTCACTTAATTTCTAGCTTCTTCATGTGTGATTTACTATGAGAAAGCATGGCCGCTTGCTGATCATCCTGTCACCAGAGAGGACAAGAGAGGAGAGCACATTATATCAACTTGTATGTTGGTGCAGTGGTGAACTTCAGAAGCATCAAGAGGGAGCAAGGCCCCTGTGCTAACTTGTGTCTTCAGGTTGCTCTGTTGGGAGGTTGAGCCTAATATATTAATACATGCAAATGGGATGGCAATTATCATGCAACTCAAATCAACTAAGATCCTCTTAAAAGACAACTATCATCATTCCTCTGCTAAAAACCCTGTAGAACAAAATCTAAACTACTCCATCTAACACACAAGTCTGGCCTTTGAGAGTTTTTGAACTTTAATTCTAGCTTCTCATCCACACACTACATTTAATCTTGTCAAACTATCCTAGTTGCCCAAAACGCTATGCTCATTCCAAGCTTCCTGTGCCCCTTTGGCCAGGGCTTAGCACAAATGTTACTGTAGAAATTCGTTGATTCTTTCTCCATGTGCTTATAACACCTTGCCCATATTCCTATTTGGGTACTAATCATGTTACTATAATGATTTTTTAAATTAGTAATCTTTCCCCAAGACTATGAGTCTCCCAAGGACAATATCTGGCACATGGTAAGTGCTTAAATAAAGTACTTATTACTTGGCTGGCTGGCCGGCTGGCTGATTAAATCAAGTGTTGCATTTAACTATCTCTGCTTGACATCTCTGCTCCACAGGGAAGGAGGAGAAGGGTGGAGTGAAACAATACTTTATAATTAAAATGTAAGTTTAAAATTATTTAACTGGTGTGAGCAATCACAATTAAATGAGTGGACAATAATGTGGAATAAGCACAAAATTTCCAGTTAAGATATATTTTACTTTTAATAAGTTCTCAATCCCCAAAAGAAGGGAATCCCCAAGAATACTATGCTAGGTATATTTTATTTTTTAAACAACATGGCCCAGAAAGCCAACTACCTCATCTAGTGCTCACCCAAAGTACCATAATCTATTATATTGCTTGATGAAAATGGAAGACAATGGACATTCAAGAGAGATGAAATGCTACACCAAATTGCCATCTTTTAAGGTATGTTCGAAAATAACTGATACTACCTAATTTTCACCTTAGGTGAAAACTTTAGAAGCCACCTTCCATGAAAGATGGGCCTCCACTCTCTAAGTCTGGGAATACAAAATTCTGTTCCAGGTTCCAGAACAACTGACTACCTACGGCTTCACACAGCGGTGCTTCACAGCCTAGGCTGTACCAAGTATAAATCCTCATTGCTAGTATTATTGACTGCTGCTAAATCATCTGTCAAATTTTCTGCGTTCTCAGTCAATTCACTCTGAATGTTAAGCTTGATCTTTTGTGTCGATATTTCTACTGATGCTGTTTACATCGGGAGTCCTAAGAGACTCAGGCCTGACCTCTGTTTTATACTCAGATGTTCTTTCAGTAACTCTTTTTTCTTTCCAGTGCTACACAACATAAAATTCAATATAGTTTCATAGTGTTATACATCCTAGACTGCATGAACAACTGATGTAGATTTGGAGCAGAATCCTTTCGGTTTCTTTATCTGCCTGAAATTTGGATGACTCAGCCTAATGCTTTGTGTATTATTTTATAGATATTAATTAGCTCATGTAAGCAACAGTGCAGGAAGCCAAAAAGCAGTTGTTGGAAATCGAATATTTATCATTTAACTTTGCTTATAACAGTTTATATTCAGTATAAAGCTTTACCAACATGCTTTCAAATTGAACACTTCAATGGGGACAAAAGGAACAAAGCGATCAATTTTTCTTTAAAATATTATATTACTTTCAACCTAGAAATTAAGTCTTTGTATGCAATCTTGTGATAAAACTACACCACCAAATGGGTCTTTTGTGAAAACACAAGTGTTTACATATGTGGTCTTTGTTCTGTGCAAGTAAGGAGTAATATTTTACATTATTTTCTACAGATTCTGTTAAAGAATGAAGATACAACAAAGTTACTTATTAGAGCAATGGTAATCTCTAAAACTGATGGTTTTCTAATTTGATATATAGTCATGATGTAGAATTGTTTTTTTAAAAAAGAGTAATTAATTAGGACAACTGGATTTCTGATCTAGTTCCTGAAAGACTCAAGACTTATATGTCATGGAAAAAAATATTAAGTTGATTGTCTTAATAACATCTAAGATTTGTTTAGCAATGTACAATTTGCTAAATGCTTTTATACCCATTCATTCTAACAAAATTCTTTAAAATCAGAGAAGAAACTATTTTTGCTTTTGAAATGTGACTATAGTTGATAACACTGTATTGTATAATTTAAATTTGCTAAAAGAATAGAACAAATGCCCTCATCAAAGTAAATAATAAACAAACAAACAAACAAACAAATAAACAAACAGCTAAATAAATAAGGTAATGGGCATGTTAATTAACTACATGGGGATAATTTTTTCACAGTAAATATCAAATCACCACCATCTACACTTTAACTATCTTGTAATTTTATATGTCAAATATATCTCAATAAAACTAAAATAACAAAAATAAAATGCAGACACAAAAATTGGTAGACTTGAATTTACTCACCTAAAGACACAAAAATTGCATCGCAGCACCAAGACCCTGGTGTACCTCTCTCATCGCATATGCTATCTCAGGGAATTAAGGTAAAGAAAGAATGTAAAATGAAAGAAGATTCTCTGCCTTTCTTCTTCTAAAATAATTTTCACTGTTTAGTCTTTGGTCTTCACATTTTAGATGATATGTGAATTTTTTGAACTTAAAATTCCTCTTTGAAATTAAGTTTTAATTTTGAAGATTAAAATTGAAGAGAGCAAGTCTAGTACAGATGTTATAAATTCAAATTATTCATGTTGGGCCAAATGTTAAATAGTAATTTAATTGCCTTCGAATTTGCAGAGCTACTAATTAGGCCTCTAGCTGGTTGAAATCACACACTATCTACTTGTAGTTGTATATTTCAAATATTCATAGAAAGGAGTAGAATACTGCCTGACAGCGTGCTTCCTGGATAGCGGCAAATGGCCAGTAAAGCTGCTTGCTGGTGCAAACTGGGACAAAAACACATCTGCAATCTATTAAAGTATTTTAACCTCTGTGTCCTTGATTTCTGACTTGGATACCCCTTGTGACTTTCTAGTTCTTAGCATAATAGATATAAATAGGTATGTGACATATAGTAGTTGCTTAACAAATAGTTTATGAGTGAGCTAATTTTTTTGGTCTCTATAATATTTTCACAGCTGAAATTTGACAGTTTTGCACATTATCTGCATGTGCAATGGCAACAGCAATCAAAAGCAAATCCCTTAGACTAGAAACTCCAGAGCGCCCCATAGTGGCTTGGTGGTTGGAATTGTTATATTAAAATCAAAACTCAACTTTTCTACTTTTAATTTAATTTCCTTCTATTCTCCACCCACCCTACCCAGAAACAGGATGCAAGAATTCTCATGTACTTAATATTTCTTAGATTATAATTTTGTGAGCTAGGATTTAGTCTCCAGAGGAAAACTTATAGAATAAGAACCTAGAGCAATTGTCATAGAACTAAATGCAAGAGAGAGATTTACTTTGGAACTGATCCTGATGCCTACAATGCTTGCTTGATATTAATTCAGGAGAAGAAATGTAACTTATAAGCAGGAGATAGGTAGATAAATAGCTAAATATTATTTTAATGGTAAAAGTAGACATTAAAATATGTGTTAACATTGTGCTGGAAGTAAATAGCATTTTTTACGAGTCTAAGGATAAAAACAATAAAAATAAAAAGACAAAATAAATTCAAATAAACTTAAAATGCTATAAAGTTGAATTATATAATTCAACTTTGCAATTATATATTATAATTACAATAATTATATAATTATATATTATAAATAATTATGAAATTCACATATAACTACATATAATTATATACCTAATTAGTATATAATTATATATGTAAATATGTAATAATTATTATATAATGATTTACATGATAAGCTTTTAAAAAGCTAAGTAGTCAACATCAAATAAAACGATCTTTAAAATATTGTTTGATAAGAAAAAAATAAATACTTGAAAGACTGAAAAAGTAGAGAGCTCAGTGATATTAAGGATAATACATATAATTTTATTAGTCTAGGAAATTAAAGTAGTAAATATACAAAAATAATATAGATCAAGAGGAAAAATAAAGTAGAACAGAAAATATTCAGTGATATAAGATTCCAAAACATTATGTGTCATGTGATTTCATTTTTATAAAAATGTATCCCATATATTTTTAAAGGGAGATTAGAAGGATATATAAGTGATAAGTGACACAATTTATTTTTTTCTGTATTAAATTACATATTGCTTTTAAAATTAGGAAAAATACTACTTATTTAAAATAATGAAGAGACAGAGAGCATGGGCAGCAGCACAGCAGCTGCTGAGACCCATGAGACCCACATAGCAGCACACATAGGAGCCTGAGCGGTTCTGAGGGTGTCCTCAGAGCTCAATGCCAGGGGTAAGTGAGAAGCAGCTAAGCCTCTTCACATATGGCCTTGAAGACAGCTCTCTGTAACAGCTGGCTAGTTTTCCTTCATCCATAACTCCAGACTCACTAGCCATCTCCACAGATGCCTTACAGATATGAAAAGATACCCATTTCCAGGTGGTTACACCACAGCCCAAATATCTGTAATCAAGAGAAATCTCTTCAGATATGAGGTCCCTCACTTTTTCAGTGACATACCTTACTAGATGAAATTAAAAAATTATTGATAGGGTTAAATGTTTAGTTTTATTAGAGATTACATTTTTCTTCCTAGATTGGTGCTATCATATATTACACTCTTGGGAGATTCACTTGGCTTCAGTTTCTTCATATGCAACAGGACTAAGAGTATATGTCCCACACTATCTTATTTATAGGAGGTGATGGCACATGTAAATAAAACAATAGAAACAGCAATGAAGTGAAGTGAGTTCAGCTGAGGTAAATGCTATATATAATTCTTGGCTTAACCAAAGGAAGCAGAGGTTCCAATAAGCCTTATACTCATTTAAATCTCTACCTAAAGCAAATATTTTAGATTACAATATTCTCATGGTATTTGATAAAGCAATGTTGCAAACTCATAAGCAGACATTTGAGAAAATAATTACAGAGATTTCAACATAACTTTATAGTCACTCACTGACTGGAAGTTTAATGTTGAATAACACATTATATACATACACTTTTTTGTTAACTATGTAATCTTATAATCTTAAATGGAAAACCAAAAGCCTTCTTTTGAATGGGTCTACTGATTTGAAGCAAATAAATCCTAATGCTAGTAAACGCTAGCATATTAAAAATAAAACCAAAAATATTGTTGTCTGTCTTCCTGTCTATCTCTCCCTGTTTTTGGCACAGCACACATTGCACTGCATATGCACCCAGAGAACCTCAAATGCTCAAATGCGTATTACTATTTCTCTCTCTCTGGAACACTGTATTAGCTTCAGAAACAACAGCAGTCAACTCTTCTCCAAATAGAGTAGGCTCTATCTAGAATTGCAGTTTTAAAACCACAGCTGTTAGAAGCTGCAGTCCAAAGTTAATATGTTTATGCCATGTTTTCAACTCACAGTGTCCAAAAATCCTTTTTTTGTATGTGTGTATGTGTGAAAAACACAGACACACATACTCAATTATTTACAGCCACCAGAAAATAAAATAGACATGCGTGCACAACTGCACACACACAAGCACACTCATGGATATTTTTGCAATAATTTCTAGATTAAGAGAAAAACAATCACAGCAGATGTGCAACATATTAAAATGTCCACAGAACTATAACCCATGTGAAAATGAGATCGTATCTCTGCTTACCACACATTACTCGGCTACTCTCTGCTTTTCAGTGGGGTGCAGGCAGAGCAATCCCAGGAAATTTATGAGGCTGTCATGTGATCCCACTGCTGGTCAAAGACTTTGCTTCAAAGTAAGATGCTATAAATTTCTTTCTCATTAAATACTTAGTCAACTTCACAGAGAGATTTTATATCCAAGTACTGTACACCCTGTGGTTAACAGATTTTCATCCATCTTTCTCTGTATGGGACATTTTATGTTAAACATTTCTTTGTATATGTTTTCACTGTCCCCTTGACCAGCTGGAAAACCTGAATTTTATTTCTGTGTAGGCAGCTACAATTATATCTAAAGTTTTCTCAATTTCTTTTGCTTTTAGATTGTTTTTATGTAACTCGTATGTATTTAATAAAAAACACACTGGTTTTTAAAGACTGTTCTCTGCACTGAATATTTCTGTTCAGATTCATGGTTATTTAGGTGATACAAACTGGTCTACCAATGTCTTATATAATCTCAGTTAATCTAAAATACTTTTTCTCTTCTCAGTGGGAGGAATCATGCATTGTAATATTTCATGCACAGTTAAGATCTAATAGGCCTCTCTTTTCCTATCCACACATTTGCAAACCCCTTTCCCCACAAGGGAGCCTTAGCCTCTCATCACCCAGCAAGGGTAGATAACACAAGACAAAATATTTTAAAATCCAGGAAAAGTCATAAAACCCGTCAATTATCACTAGTGCATAAACCTAAACTCTCAAATAATTCCTCCAAGAATGTATTAGAGTTATTTATTTTTCTTGGCACTCTTGTCTCTCATCTGTATGAGTCTCAATATATCTTTTTTTTTTTTTTTTTTTTTGGTCTGGACCCTGCTTCTTCCTTTACTGTGAAAAGCAATCCATTCAGAATCCAACTGTGTGAATTTTATAACACTTCTATAATTTGTTTCTTTATCACCCATTTTATTTTTGTGATTAATCGCACAGTTGACCTAAGCAGGGCACTGGGGATAGGATTTGGCATATAACCAGACTCATTGATCGCCACCTGACCCACTCTCTAAGGCTATATAACACTCATGCTCCATCATACTTCAGGCGGCAGAAACTGCTGTAAGCATGAATAAAGATGCTCTTTATCTGCATGAATTCCTGCCAGGTACCTCTATACTAGGGTTCGTGAGGATCTTGGAAAATTGTTGTCCCCATATATTTCAATAGCAAATTTCAGAGTACAATTATTTCTCACTTACACCACTGAAATACCTCTGCAAATGATATCTGCATGTCTTCTATTACACTATCTCAATTCATTCTAATATACAAAGTTATTATTATTTTTACCTTATAATATGTTCACTTGCTTAACATTTTGGGGAACAAAATCCAACAACCTTAATATGGACAATAAGATCCTTAAGACTCTGGTCCTTGCTTAACTTTCTAGACTCATCTTTCTCTTTGTCCATTCCTCCATATATCCATGCTGCTCTAGTTCGACTGACCTTTTTTCATGACCTAGGAAATCATTCTTATTTCAAAGCTTCAAACATTATGTCACCTCTGCCCTTAACATCATTCCCTCTAATATCTGGGTAATGGCTATTTGTTTCTCAGCTAAGAGATTTCATTTTCCAAGAAGCTCAGGGATCTCCTAAAATGAGTTGTCAATTCCTTCTGTATGCTGTTACTAATAATTTTGGCTTTTAACATCTGTATCTCAATTTCCTTCCTATTAGTTGCATTCTTTACTAGACTGAAAGCTCCATAAGAAAAATAACATATTTACCTTGTTCTCCAATATGTCTTGTGATTCCTGCTCAAGGCAGTTACTAAGCACAAAAATTTATTAAATTACTGAAAAGCTAGTTCCATTTCCTTTAACTCCATGTGCACTTGCCCTCTTTCTCCCTGCTTAGGTCTCCGTGAGTTATTGGCCTTGATAAGTAAATACAAAAAAACTCAAAGGAGAAGTAACTTAGGAGAATGACTATTACTGTCTCACAGTCTGATAAATGAATGCACACTAGTCCAAAAAGATGAGGCAATTTTCTTAGGACACAGCGCTGGAGAGAAGCAGGGTCTAAACCTGAACTCAAATCTTCTAAATCTCTGTTCTATGTTATCTTGACTACACTGAACAATTTACCAATGATCAAGAATTTATCAACTCCTTCTAACATGTTCTTGTGCCACTGCCCCTATCATTTACATTCTTATTCATACAAAATATTGAAGGGGATGATTAGCCTATTCCATTAATATTTTTTCATCAATATGCTCATCAATAACATATGAAAGCAAAGTTTAGAAGAAAACTTAGCAAATTTCTGTGTCAAAACTTGAATCTATTACTCTTGCATGAACTTGACAGCTTTTTCAAAATATGAAAACCAAGAACAGTTTTGTTTTTGTTGGTGCCATAGATGGTGTGATAAGTTTATAAATTATTGTGGATATTGTTTTTTGTTTTTTGTTTTTTTGTTTTTGTTTTTTTTTTTTTTTTTGCCAAAACAGTAATCTGATTCTAAGTGCACATAAGTGGAAAGACTTAAGTAAGACAGTTTCTTTGAGACATCATTATCAATGCATATAGACTCCATAGCATTTGAGAAACAAGCAGTTTTTTAAATAGTTGAAGGCATTTTTGGTGGGTCAATGTTAAGCATCTTCCAGTGAGTCTAACTTAGGGAACAAGGAGAAAGGGTAATGCTAGTAAACACACTTATTTAGTTTACTTCCACCCCTGGAGCTTTGTTTTGGCCTTAGACCCCTGGTGTCAGAGACATCTTTTTGTGAGATTTCCCTGATAATTCATAATATCCTGGTTCTGTCTCATCAAAGCCATGTTTTCTCTCAAAGACTATTTGAGGCTCATTTGGATGTCACATTCTTCAGGACCCAGAGATTCTACTTGTGAGAATATGCATAGTAGTTAAGAGTACATTGGAAATGCTGGTTCTGCCATTTGCGCATGGTGTGAATTTTAACAAGTTAACACTTTTGAACTACATATTCTGCATCTACAGAATGGCTATATCAACCACAATGAGATAACATATCATATCTACTTAGAATAAAAATTTAAAAGACCAGTAATTCCATTTGTTGGTGAGGATATGAGGCAAACAAGACTTATCTCTTGTCTATGGGTACAATCTCTTAAGAAAAAAATTAAGTTTCTGGTAAAGAGAAACATACTCCTTTTCTAGAACACAGAAATTCTACTTCTAGGTATTTATCAAGAAAAATCAAAATATATCCACAAAAAAGGTATACACAGCTGTTCAGAGCAGCTTTGTACATAAAAGCACTACCAAGAAACATCCCAAATAGCCATGACCAAGTAAATAGTCGATCTGTGGTATGTTTATAAAATGAGATACTACCCAGCAATAAAAAGAAACAAATTAATTACTACAAAATAAAAAACATGGATGAACCTCAAAAATCCTATGTTGCACAAAAGACAATGGGCCTCAAAAAGTACACAGCATGATTCAATTAATGTCACATTCTGGAAAAGGTAAAAATAGTCTATTGTGATACAAAGCAGATCAGTGTTTGCCTCTGAGTTAGGAGGGGATTGACTGGAATGGGGCATCAGCGAATTAACAGGGGTAATGGAAAGGTCCTATTTCTTCTTTTAAATATATTTTTTATTTTATATTAGTTTTAGGTACACAGTACAATGGTTAAACATTCATTTAATTAATGAATTTATCTCCTCGATTATTCTAGAAACCATCTGGCTCTACACATAGCCGTTACAATGCTATTGACTATAGTCCTTATGCTGTACTCTATACCCCATGACTGTTTTGTAACTCTTAATTTGTACTTCATCCCTTCACCTATTTCACCCAGTCTCTCATCTTCCTTCCCCTCTGGAAATCATCAGTTTGTCCTCTGTATCTGACTCTGTTTTTGTTTAGTTTGTTCTTTTTATTCCTTAGATTCTGCATATGGTATTTATCTTTCTCTGTCTGACTTATTTCACTCAGTATAATATCCTCTAGGTCTATCCATGTTGTTGCAAATGGTAAGATTTCATTTTTTTTATGGCTGACTAGTATTCTATTGTATATATGTACTACCTCTTCTTTATCCAATTGTCTATTGATGGGCACTTAGGCTGCTTCCATATCTTGGCTATTGTGAATAGTGCTGCCGTGAACATAGGAGTGCATACATTTTTACCAATTAGTGTTTTGTGTTCTTTGAATAAAAGTACCCAGAAGTGCAATAGCTGAGTCAAATGGTAGTTTTATTTTTAATTTTTTGAGGAATTTCCATAGCAGCTGTACCATTTTGTAGTCTCACCAACAATGTATGAGGTTCCCTTTTCTCCACAACTTTTCCCACACTTGTTTTTTGACTTATTGATGACGCCATTCTGCCAGGTGTGAAGTAATATCTCATTGTGGTTTTAATTTGTATTTCTTTGATGATTAATGACGTTGAACAACTTTTCATATCTCTATTGGCCATCTGCATTGCCTCTATGGAGAAATACCTATTTGGGTTTTCTGCCTATTTTTTAATTGCATTGTTTGTTTTTTGTTGTTGAGTTGTATGAGTACTTTATAAATTTTGGATTTTAACCCCTTATCAGGTGTATCGTAGGCAAATATATTGTCCCATGCCAGTAGATTGTCTTTTGATTTTGTTGATGGTTTCTTTAGCAATAAAACTTTTTAGTTTTATGTAGTCCCATTTATTTTTTCTTTTGTTTTCTTTGCCCAGGAAGATACAGCAGAAAAAAAAATTACTGATAGCTCTATCAAGAGCTTACTGCTTATGTTTTCTCCTAAAGGTTTTATGGTTTTGGGTCTTATATCTAACTCTATTGTGCATTTTGTGTTTATTTTTGTATATGGTGTAAGAAGGTGGTCCAGTTTCAGTTTTTGTATATATCTATACAATATTCCCAACACCATTTGTTGAAGAGACTGTCTTTACCCAATTGCATATTTTTGTCACCATTATCATAGAGTAAATGACCATGTAGGTGTGGATTTATTTCTGGGCTCTTTATTCTGCTCCCATTGATCTATGTATCTGTTTTTACTCCAGTACCATGTTGTTTTGATTACTATAGCCTTGTAGTATAGTTTGATATGAGGTAGTGTGATATCTCCAACTTTGTACATTTTCTTAAGACTGTCTTGGCTATTCAGAATCTTTTATGGTTCCATATACATTTTTGGATTATTTGTTCTAGTTTTCTGAAAAATGCCATTAGTATTTTTATAAGGAGTGCACTGAATCTATAGATTGCTTTGGGTAGTATAGCAATTTTAATGACATTGATTCTTCCTATTCATAATAACTAGAAAGGTCCTATTTCTTGACTAGGGTGATGATTATAATGGTGAAAAGATCTATCTAACCTCATTTAAAATATGTGCATTTTATTGTATACAAACTATGTCTCAATAAAACAGTAATTTGTTCATTCACACTGATTTATACAGTATTGTAAATGGAACACAGAAATTTTTTCATTCACACTGATTTATACAGTATTGTAAATGGAACACAGAAAAAGGCCATAAACTTTTATGCCATGAACTTGGAAAATAATCACAGTCGTACTGTGATTTCACCAAAGACCTCCTCCCTACAACCTGCCATAGTTTGTGTTTACCACCAGCTGACCTAGTACTTCACAGAACATATTTTAGTATATGTTGCTTTCTTTTTGAGGACCAAATATATGTACATTATATTAGTCTTTTTTTTTTAAACAGCACTTTTCAAAGGATACCAAAAAACACAGGGAGTGTCAAAATAAGTAGATTTTTTGGAACTATTATAAATAATATACATTGGACAAATAACAGATAAAAAAGTTGACTTAGGTTTATACTATGGAAAAATATTTTTAGTGTTTTTATTGTAAGTTATTCCATGATGTTCAAGATCCTTTCTTTTTTCTTTTTCTTTAAATAAGAATATAAACTCATGGAAGTTCCATTGCTTAAGAAAAGTTTTTAAATTTTTTTCTTACTTTAGTGTAACATAATTTGGCATAGGCATAGCCACTTCAAACTCAAAAAAATTATTAAAATGGAACTTAAAGTATTAAGCAACCATACAAAGAAGACAAAGAGAGAAAAAAAAGTTAGTAATTGTTTTGTGGTCTAGAAGTTTAATACTCTGGATCCAAAGTAATCTCTCATTTTCTTGCAAAGTGCTCTACAAAGCAGGTGCATTAAGAAAAAATTGATGGGTAAGAGGATTAAGAATATAGCTACTAATGGAATGTGTTGATTTTTAAAGTAGAATAAAGTGGAAGTCATATTAACTAAGTATAACTGCTTTTCTATGAGCACTTTGCTTGCCACATGTCATATTAGGCACTTACACACATTTTCCCCCTTTAAAATATGGGTTCATTACATAATCATGGTAAGAAAACATATCATGTATTTCTTTTTTATTTTCTTGCTTTGTCCAGTACTGTGCTGCACAGACCAACTCTTCAACAAACATGAGATGATAGAACTAAAGAATTAAGAGCACATTATGAAAGGCCTTTATCTTAAAAATGTTCTGGATGCTAAGTAACTAGCCAGGTAGTTTGAGGAAAGTAGGCAGCTGCCCAGGTTTAGAATACTCAGTATAGTCACCAGTATTGTTCTAAATGTGATGGGGGTGGGTGTCTTCTGTCTACATTATCTTCAAATTTCTATAAAGCTGTCAGAGTATAAAATTACTGAGAAAATAATATAAATTCCTACAGAAACCTTTTAAAATTTTAAAATATTGTTTTTGGAATTAGTATCTAAATAAATTCATATAAAATATAAAAAGAAAAGGACAAATTAAGTATGATATATACATAATATGATTTCTATCTTTAATTTTTTTGAGGAAAGCATAATCAAATGATTTACTAACATTTGATCAGAAACTGTTCTTTATTATCATATCACAGATCTTAACTGAGCCAGACCTACAATTTGAAAACTGCTTCTGCAGACAGAAGACATGTCCTCTGGGGCTAACTATGGAGATAAAAAAGTATAGGACACAGACAAATGCTAAGAAAAGGGCCTGGAGTCAACTACCTTTTTGTGGTGCAATTGTTTTTAAATGAGCAAACCTAACCGTTAGCCATCATTGGGCCCAAGATACCCTTATATACATGGAACACACTTTGCAAATATTGACAATTATATTACAATACAATAGGGCCAGTAGAGTCTGAAAGATTAAAGCAAGTGGGACTTTAAACTCATATTCTATATTAAATTCATAAAGACAATATAGGCTAGTGATTCATTAAATCGTTGAATTTTAGAACTAGGTTGTGTGTTTTATATTATAACTCTCTCAATTTAATAATGAAAAATAAAGGCCCAGAAAAGTCTAAATGATTTTCCCAAGACAACACATATACCACATGTCATAGCCAGGATCAATCCCAAATTCTCTTGAGTTCTGAGTTAGGACTTTTTTCACTGTACCATTCTCTGGATTGTTTTCTCACCATTACTTGGTACTATCTATTCACGTAAGAGCATTATTTTCATGAATGACGTTCAAAGCCATAATCTGCAGAGGTTCTAATACATAACCCCTAAAGCAGCTCTGATAATGTTCACTAAAGAGCCCAGGGCAAATAAACAAACTCATTTCTCTGTAATAAAATGTCAGGTTCCTATATTTGTGGTGAAACTATTTTTTCTGTTAATTAATCTATTATGTGAAGTCTTCTAATGATCAAAAATTCTCAGAGGATGGAGTACAGAGAACACTTCTTGCCCCTCAAGTTAAAACATCAAAATATTTTTATTATAATCAGTTTTGTCTTATTCATAACAGCCTGCAGCATGTAGGGTAGCATCTCCCTTAAGACTCTTTATTTTTGACACAATTGGAAAAATGATTTCTTTCTGAGTATATTTATAGGGTCTTTCTTAACATCTTTGTGCATGAAAAACTCAAAGGAAATCAATAATTGCTTGCTGGTTAAGTTTTTTTCCTCCCTGTTAGAGGAAAAAATAATTATTTATTCCTATTTCATTACATACAAAATGCTACGTTTGCTAAATTATTTGATGAGTTCTTAAGATTCATCTTTTTCCATAAACTTTTAAAGTGGCAATTTCTTATGTTATGATAAAGACATGTTGCTAAAGGTTGGAATGTGACAAAGAAGAAACAATTAACATTTCTTGACATAAGAAACTGTGCTAGGCACTTCAGGGGGATATAAAAAATTAGTTTAAAAAATATGACAGGAGGAAGCATTTGAGATCTTGCTCCTCAACATATATGTTATTGTCATTTTGGCTTAAATGCTTATAAAAATTCAATAAACAAACAAACAAACAAATAAAATAAAATGACAAGAAATCTCTATTCTTGAAGAGCTTAAAACTAAGAAAAGAAAGCAAGAACTTTACCCAATGGTACTGCAAGGTGACATAAGAGGAAGGCTACAGTCCAGGAGCAAGCAATATATTATGGAACCCCAGAAAGAAAGTGATGACTCTCATTTAGAAAATACAACTGCCAACCACAAATGGTACCACTATGCAGCCAACTGCTTAAGTCTGAACCTGGTTTGTTCTTGTCTCCTACCTTTCACCTCTGATCCATCAACAAGTCCTCCTGTGTTTATATCAAAAGGTACTTTCAGTCCACCCACCACTTCTGTTGCCACAGTGTTCACAGTCACCATCACTTCTTGCCTAGAGTGGTGTAATCACCTTCGATCAGTCTCCCTGATTCCACTCCTAATTTCTAATCCACTTGCTGTACTACAACAAAAGTAACCATTTTTGAAACATAAAAAAGATGATGCCTACTTAAAATACTTTAATGGCTTCCCATTGCTTTTAAAAGTCTAAGAACCTGTAATAGCTTGCAAAACCCCAGGGTGATTTGGTTCCTGCCTGAGTGTGCATCTCTTCTCCTCTTTTGTAGGGGATGTGGTGGCCTTACTCAGGCCACCACAGTATCTGTGCCAGAGGCCAGAGAGCTACAAGCCATATGTCCCATATTCACCTCCACATAGGTCCTTGTTATAGGTTAGTTTCAACCAGTTACATTGCATGAGATTTGAAGAAAAGAAAGATGAAGTGGAGTATAGATTCATTAGGAAATAAAGTTAATTCTAAATATTGCTGTTGAACTCTGAATGATATATTTATTTTCAGTTTCTTGAATATATCATATATTTTTTTGTTGTTTTAAAGTTTTTATACATACTTTCTCCCTTGACTGGGCTGGCCTTTGGGCTCCTTCTCAAATCTAACTTCTTAATGTAAATTTTAGCTACTCAAACATAGCTAAAAAGATAGCATTTTCCTTGATTAATGAACCCAACATGGAAACTCTCTAATTTTCTCCTATTAAATACTCTGCTTTTTAGTTAACATAAGTTATAGTATATAGTATATAAGTATATGATATATAGTATATATTATAAAATATCAGATATTTTGTATCCTATATGAGATATATCTACATATGTATCTGTATCTATCTATGCAACCTTGTTCATCATATTCAGCCACTAAATTCTACCACTTGCTCAGCAATGGATACCTAGTACTTTGGAGAGTGCCTGGCCCGACTATTTTTAGAATAAATCTACATTGCTCCTAAGAGTTTTCTAACTTTTCAATTAGCCCATTCTTCTTTCATTGTTTTCAGTGACCATGGCTTAGCTAGGGAAACCAAAAGGGAGGTTTCTATCCAGAGCAGCTGGGGAAGTTCCCCCAAAGCATCAAGGCAAACCATAGTATAACTGTCAGAGATGGTAAGGGTCACAGGAGACTGTGTCTCTATCTTGTCCTATTTCCTTAGCACCAAGCAAGGCCTTTGAACTTTGAGAAGGTGCCCAAGAAATAAATGTTTGGTAAATAAACTAATTTCATTCCAAAGTCCAAGGAGGTTCAATCATTCTCTTAAGGTCAAATACGTTGTCTGGAGGTGACTACAGATCCAGTGTCATCAGAAATTATTCTTTTCCCTACACAGTTCAAGCCGTCATACCTCTAAAATTTTTCCCATTTTACTTTTGAGATTAGAACCATATTTAATCTATTTTAAATCCTGAGAAAATTAAAAAACTATTTTGGATACTTAAATTTTAAAATGTACAGAATATTTTCTAATCAAAGTTCTCTCACAAGTCTTGCTGTTCTCAAAATTCAAAATAATTTTATATTGCTTGAGGCCTTTGTTATAGTCCTCATATTAATGATTATATTCCTCATGACATGTTTTCTTGAATAGTTTTATATTTTAATTATGGTTAAGATATTTTGGATGTAATTGATAAGGACTTTTTTCTCTACATGTTGATATAGAAAATACAGAATAAATTTAAAAAATTATTTTTTGTTTGTTTTGCAGTAAAATTTCAGGCATGTTATTTATTGCTCATATGATACACAGAGTTACAAATTTAAAAAATGTATATATCTAAAAAATGGTTGGGGGAGGCAACAATTATTTTGTGTTATTCCATTTCTCATTACTAGTATTTGAATTTATATTTATATTAGATAATGTGCTTAGACCAATAATTTTATATTGAAATATGCTGTAACAGCATGTCTAAAGGCATTTATTTCAAATCTGCAGCAGTCAATTTCTGTTTTTGACGTTAAAGTAAATAACGTCATGCATAAAATACAAATATGCCTTCATTTAAAATATCTAATGGCCTTTTTGTTCAATTTTCATCTTTAGAAAATTAAAGATTTGATACACATTTTATAATCTTTCATAGCTACTAAAAAAAATGTTTCTCTCTCTCTCTCTCTCTCTCTCTCTCTCTCTCTCTCTTTCTTTTAAATGCAAAGGCATTATTTAGACTGACTTCTAATACAGAAAAGATCCAAGAGAGGAGACTTTCCCAGATTTAATATTCGAAAATTGTATAAAAGTTCATGGTATCTTTATTTTCCTTATGAGCCAAAGAGTGCCATTCGGCTCAAAGTTAAAGACACACACATTTAAAATGTTAGGCCCATTAACTCTTTCAGTCCCCCAAAGAAATAACCAATCCATTCCTATATCAGTGCAAATCAAATCTAAGACAGGAAAAAAAGATTACATTTTATAGATACCTAAATTTTGAGTTTAAAATAGACTTCATTGGCATTCTTAGGAAAATCTATTTCTTTTCTCTTGGTTTTTATGGCTTGATATAAAATGATTTCCAGGGTATCACATACGAAAAAGACCTCATCTTTTAGATACGGCTTGTGTTTATATGCATTTTGCACGCCGAGTGAATCATCAACGGACAGAAAAGCATGTTGCTTTCTCAGCAATTGTTGGTCATATAGATTAAGAGATAGAGCACAGTTAAATAGTCCTGATTATTTAAACATAGCTCTGTAAACATTGCTCAACCCTAAACTACAGTGTTAGACATTAACTACTGAAATTTGTTTGGGCAGAGAAGCTGCAAGCTATGATAGTGTGTGTGGCAGCTTTACCTTTTAAACCATAGCATTTTAAACATAGAATTAAATCCACTTTAGTTGGATTTAATTTGTTTCAGGATGGATTTCAATACTGTCTTCATGAAAGAAGGCCACTCTTTATTCAATCATTCACTCAGCCCCTAAAATAGACCAGATGAAGTAACCATAAAGGGGAACAGCTCAATGGAATATTGCCAAATGTATTATTTACCTACTATCTCTAAAAATTAAATCTTTTACTCCCCTCACATATAAATTGAAATATTTTTAATGACGTTTAGCCCAATTTTCTCCTTCTTACAGAAAACAGTACCTATATTCACTTGAATTATATCTTTAAGATACTTATCCTCAGGGTAGGGTGTGTGTGCATGTGCATGTGTGTATTGGAAGGAGACTTATATTCTATTTTATTTTGCATTTGTAGCCTATTAAATTTACTGTTTTTAGGTGAGAGTGGCTACCCATTTTTAATTACAGCACCCGAACTTAGGTCAGAATTAAAAGGAACATTTCTTTACTATTGAAGAAAAAAATTCCTTATCCAAAATCTGTTTATCTCCTTCCATACTTTCACTTCGGCTAGAAACTGATTCTCCCCCCAGAAACTGTTCCAGGAAGCTCTCTTTTTTCCTAATACATGGAAGAGATTTGAAATATCGGTACTCCTGGCTGCAGAGTCTCATCCATATTCACTCTGTTTCCATCACCTGAAGGTCCATGGTTACTCTGAATTATTCTCTGTCACTAATCACCTTCACTATTTTTGTCACTACCCCACAATCCTTCTAAGAGCTTCCGACTTTCAGTCTTGAAGGAACTATTACCTCTTCCTTGACTATGTCTGACAGAGCAAATCCACCAGATTGCAATTCCACTCCAGCTTACCCCTTCTTTATTAACACCTCTTGTTCTGCATAGTGATTGCATCATATTTACAATGTACAATTTAGCAAAGATCTCCTCAAGATACTTTCTTTTTCATGTCACTGTTGGTTCCCAAATATCTACTAACTGTTAGATTGTTCTCTCTAATGTCAAGCTCTGAGTCCTTTAATCTACTGTGTCTGCCTTTTCTTGCTGGAGTTCCATCTTCCCTATCTAATTCTAGCACTCTAACTCCCCATGGACAAACATAATGTTTATTCCTGTACCCGTTTTTGTTCATGGTTATTTACACCAGGCTTGCTTTTTCTCTGACATCCCAAACATCTGTGCCCAAGCCAGTGTTTCCTTTAAATTTTGCATCTCATGGAGTCTCACTTCCAGAAACTAAAACCTGTAAACACGTATGCATAGCCACCAATTTTTTGCCCTTTATGCTATCACCCCACATTTAAAGACACAAATCTATGGATTTCAGTGACTTTCTCTACCATCACAATGGAGTTGGAGGGGACATCTTCCAAAATTGCTCAGAATCCCAAGGGACGTGTATAAAAATGTACTTGGCTCATTTCTTGCTCCCTAATCCCTAATGAATTTCTTTCAGAAAGGAATATTTGCAGCATAAAATTAAAGTAGCATAAAATTTCAATGAATACAATATTTACAAAACAAGTCTATTATTCATTACTCTAGCCTCAACCCTAGAACAGACCTTAGCAAATATTAGATGTTCCAAAATATATATTATATAAACAAATATGTACCACATGGGTGCTAGAATCATTGTTCAAGATATTCAAACCCTTTCTCCAGTGTCCTTCAAAGGACGATATATACCTATGTCCCACTGCAATTAGGACTCACCATGCAATTGACTTCAGGATCCCCCTCGCCAATAAAAACATGAGTAAAAGTGACCCATGCCACCTCCTAGAAGATAGTTTAACAAATATTGTGTGGGTTATCATTCCTTCCATACTATAAAACAAACAATGCCCAGATAAACCTGCTCTATCAGACAATGTCTAGAAAGAAATGCACATTCAGCAGAATCACAGCAAAAAACAAACCTTTTTTTTTAATAAGCCTTTGATATTTGGGTGGCCAACTATTACCACAACTTAGCCTAAGATGTCTGATACATAATCAACTATTTGAAGATGAATCAGTCTCTTTTACTACTGTCTATAGTCTTTGAGAGAAAGAAAAATCCTTTTTATTCAAATTTGTGAAAATCTTCAATATAAAAACACTGTCCCCAGTAAAACAGAAAACTGACTGACTGAAGGGACAGAAAGAGAGATGTGACTTTTTGTCTTTGTTCAAATTTGGTAGCAGAAGAAATTTGCAGAAAAGGGGATTACAGAAATTTGTTTTTACCTTTTATGTCATACAATCTTATAACATGAGCTTGTACTATGTATAATTAAAAAATAGTAATTCAAAAGAAATACATGAGAGAATAAAGTGACAACCATAAATTATTATAAACATTAAGTAGGAACATTTTTGTGGAAAAAATATAATATACACTATTTCCAATCCAAAACATAAATTACAAACTTAATATTTTTATATTTGAACTGGTAGCCTAGAAGTATTGGTATTACTTCCTCTATGGAAAATTTTATAAGACTCTAGAGTTGTAAGTTAATTTAGTTCAATAATCAGGCAGGAAATGCATATCACTCTGTATAATTTCATCTAGGATACCACTTGAGAAATTTATCTTTGCTTTATGGAACTTTTGTGGAAATTTTCCTTCTCAGATCTGATCCATAATTTAGTATGTGTAATTAACACATGTAATGATGTGTTAATGATCTCTTATTTATACATCTAGCATCTAGTTTCAATGAACACAAAGTACTCTATTTACTTAATTCATTCTCTAAACATATGCATCTGGAACTAACTTTGGACTTAAATTAACTCTACTAAAGAACAGATTTCTGTAAAAAAATATTTATTTAAAGGAGAGAAGAAAAAATTAAGACATACAAATATTCTTTTGCGTGACGAACTTATTTAAAGCTTTTGATTTAGAATCAAGAGTACTAAAAAAGTATTTCCTCCCTCCTGTCAGCCTGATGGCTACCTAGAACCTTACAGTTTTATTAACATCATAAAAACTTAACTTGTAATGAAAGGCTGTTTTGCAGTTACAGCTAATTCTACATTTACTTGCCTCTATAATTTGCTTTACTTATGGCTGTCTCTTACATTAATATTCATCACAAAAGCTCCCTTCTAATATTACTTGATATGACAGAAATGCATTAGCTATGACAAATGCTTCATAATGTATTCAGTATTAATGCAAGCAGAATGTATGATAATTATTGCTATTTAAACACACAGATTATTCCTTCTGGTCTTCTTTTAAAAAATGAAAATAAAATCTACAGCTACCAGAGATTACAAATATCTGCTTTTAAAATACACTTTGTATTAGTATCATTTCCCTAAAAGAACCATGGACAGAGGTAGTGGCATATAATAATCATGTTGGACCCATACATGTAATTGAAAAAAATAATAAATAAATAAATAAACTCCTTACTTGAATATGAAAAAGAGAGATCTCAGGACGATGAGTTACTTAATATTACTAACAGTAAAATTAGAGCTTTTTGTCACTATCACTTCATCTTCTAGGGGTCCCTTTCTTTAACTGTTCCTATCCTCCTCATATACATCCGAATCATCAGCTCCTTTCAATAAGGAAAGATCTAGAAGATAAGTGGGAGTTCTTTTTTACTTTAATAATCACTAAAAAGCATAACACATATGGCCTGATTAACTACTAAGTTATTTACTAGTGGTATTTGATATTTGACTTGTTCCACTTTGTAAGCTCAGCCCACAAACATAGTCATCTCTCAATATTCAACTTATTTTAGAGATTATGGATCATTTACAAGTAGTAAGTAATTTAAAGTTATCTTATGATTCAAATATATTCTGATGGATATTTGAATATGGTGTTCTCTCAATGATTTTAACCAAATAGCAGTATCATTAACTGTTATTTCATGTTAAATAAATCACTGAATTTCACTTTTTAAAATTTTTATTCTTCAATTACAGTGGATATTCAATATTATTTTATATTAATTTCAGGGGTATGGCATAATGACTAGATATTTATATAATTTACAAAGTGGTCCCTCTGATTAGTCTAGTACCCACTTGACACCATGCTGTTATTATAATATTATTGACTGTATTCTCTATGCCATACTTCACATCTCCTTGACTACTTTGCTACTACTGATTTGTACTTCTTAATCTCTTCACCTTTTTCACCCAGCCCCCCAAAACCCACTTCGATCTGACAATCATCAGTTTGTTCTATGTGTCTATGAGTCTGTTTCTGTTTTGTTTGTTCACTTATTTTGTTCTTTAGTTTCCACATATGAAGGAGATGATAGATTTCATTTTTGAAAAGCACATTTTAAGTTTACTTATCACATATGATAACCCTTAACTATTTATTTTATCTTCTAGGTTTTCCATATATTTTAATTGATTTCCTGAGGATGACTACATGTTAGGCAGAGTTCAGTGGTAACAGGAAACACAAAACTGTTTAAGGCACTGGCTGAGAAATCACTGAGTGGCTGAGTCACCTGGAAGGGATACGAATAAGATTTATACTATCATAAAAATGGGAATAAAGGCAGAATTTTGCTGAATTATAGAAACATAAGTAACATTATATAACAGAATGTACAGACTGTAAAAAATTGGACAAAAGGGATGCGATGCAATAAAGGAGATAAATCACTTATGTAGAAATAAAAGGCAGTGTCTAATACAAAAGTAAAAATAAGATCCTATAAAAATAGGTACTTTTTGAAAAAAAAAATGTCACCTTTGGGATTCCTATAAATTATCTCTTCAAATCTACAGTTTTCTGATTGTGTATTTTAATTCTGAAGTGTTCAGTTGCTTACCTGGATAAAATATAGAAACTCAGATTTAGAGTGGACATATCTCACAGGGCTTTTGATTGAAATCATTATCTCAGTGGTTTTAAAATATATTTTTAGCGTAAGGGCTGACTCTTTATTCAGAAAATGATTACGCAGGAGTCCAACTGTTCATAGATAAACACAGAAACTGAAAATGGGTTGAGGAATCCGGAGTGCCGAACTTTGGTTCTGTGAGGAGCTCACAGAGAGCCCTAGAGCCAACAGGACAGAACTTAAATCACTGCTCCATACAGACTCTCCACTAAAATACTCCAGGCCAGATTACTCTATTTATTAGATTGTTTTTACAGAGCTCTAAAGACAAAGAATTCATCACCTCCCAAGGTAGCCCAGTCCATTTTCTAGTAGCTTTTAGTTTTTAGGGAAGCCTTTCTTATTGAATTGAAATCCAACTTTTTACAATCTTCTTTCATCATCCAGTTGGCTATTGTCTTTCTGGGGCTTAGAACAGCACACAAATGTAGTAAGTGTTCAATATAGAGTTCTTGGATAAATGAGTTGAATAAACGAGCCTCTTTGTTTCTACCTTTAAGTCATAAACTTCAAAATCTCTTTTCTCAATAATGAAGTATTTGAACACCGTTCTCAGCCACTTCTTCAGGTTCAGCATTCTAGTTACTCCAAGTGCTTTCCCCATAGTCCAGTTTTCACTGTCTTGGGTAGTTTGTTCTGGCCTTGAACAATTTCATAAACCTTCATCAAAGTAGAGACTCAGACTAAGCACAATACACTAAGCATGGTTTGACAAGAGCAGAGTAGGTACAGCCATTGGTTTCGTGAGTATGGAATCATTTGTTTATTAATTCTAAATAGGATCGCAAAAACTCATAGACTGGGACCACCACATGATTGACTACCACTAAGTATGTGGTCCACTTAATCCTTTAAATCAGACATTAGTGATCAGTGGCCTGCAGGACAACTTTGTTCCACTTTGTTTTTATAAAGTTTTATTGGAATACAGGCACATCCATTCATTTGTGTATTATCTATAGCTGCTTTTGCATTTCATTGACAAAGCTGAATAGGTATGACAGAGACTGTATGACCTGCCAAGCATAAAATGTTTCCACCTGATCCTTTATAGAAAAAGTTTGCCAAACTTGTTCTAAATCATTCTTGCCCAGAATCAATGAAAATTCAGGCCAAGATAAATAGTGCCATCAAATATCATAAACCTAGGGAACTTAGGAGAATTCTCCCTCCAAGGCAAAGCTAACTTTGCCTTAAAATTCCTTTAAATCAGCATTTCCCCAACCTGTCTACTCGGTAAAATTATCTGTAAAATTTTTAAGAAGTGCCAATTCCTAGGCCTCTAACTAGGTCAACTGACTCAGGAACAAGGGTATGGCTTTAATTAATCCCTGGCATCAGTTCCCCTGTCTTGGTCCTATCCTTCTACCACAGTACCTAACATACCATTGTGGAATGTGTTATGATTGTTTGTTTGCTTGGTTATTTTTACTTTGAAATAATTTTAGATCCACAGAGAAGTTGTAAAAATAATACAGAAAGTGTTCTCGTGTAGTCTTCATCCAGATTCTTCCCATGATAACAACTTATATACCATAGCAAAATTATCAAAATCAGAAATTTGATGTTGGACAATATTATTAACTGAACTACAGATTTTATTAAGATGTCACCAGTTTCAACATGCAACCTTTTAAAATGGTTTATTTCTTTGAAATTATATCACATGTATAGATTCTTGCGATTACCACCACAAGCAGGAAACAGACTATTAATCACTACAAAGAAACGTGCTCACATTACCCACTGTAGTCACAACCCCCCTCCAACTTTACTCCCTAAAAACTACTGCAGAGTATAATTTGGGAAATGCTACATAAATGGAACAATAAAGTATGGAAAATTTTGAGACTGATTTTGTACACTCACTGCAATGCCCTTGACATCTGCCCAAGTTGTTGCATTAACGGAAGTTTATTCCTTTTTATTATTGAGCAGCACTCCATTGTATCGATGGACCAGTTTGTTAATCCATTTACCCAGCGAAGGCCATTTGAATTGTTTCCAGTATTTGCTGAGTATTAATAGAACTGCTATAAATGTTTGTATGCAGGTTTTTGAAGTAACTTAAGTTTTCAGTTTCCTTGGGTAAATCCCCAAGGAATAAGACTTCTGGGTGACATGGCAATTATATGTTTACCTTTATAAGAAACTGCCAACTGTTTTACTCAGTGTCTGAACCAGTTTGCATTCACACCAGCAATGTGTTCCAGCTGCTCTGCATCCTCATTGGCACTTGGCATTGTCAGTATTTATTTATTTCAGCCATCCTAGTTGGTGTGTGTAGGATCTTATCATGGCTTTTAATTTGCATTTCCCTAATAATTAATAATGTTGAACATCCATCTTTTCATGTACTTATTTACCATAGGTACATTCTTTGGTGAAAGAGCTGGTCAAGCCTTTTGCTAATTTTATAATTGGAATGTTTGCTTTCTCACTCTTGAGTTTAATGGGTTCTTTATTCTGGATACAAAATCATTGTTAGATATGTAAATTTAAAATATTTCCTCCCAGACTGAGGTTTGTCTGTGGCAGAACACAAGTTTTAATTTTGATGAAGTCCAATTTATCATTTTTTTTCTTTTATGGATTATGTTTTTGGTGTCATTCTTTATCAGTCAGGGTCCAATCAGGAGGGAGAAGCTACACAGTAATTTGAACATGGAAATTTCAGTATTAACTGTAATAGGATTGCTTAATGGTGATTGGCTAATAAGAAGTAAAGCGATCTCTAAATAATATAGGACGAGTACATATAAGGAGCAGCTACCCAGGGCTGAGCTCCAGACCTTGGGGCAGAGGGTGTGGTCATGGCTCACTTAATGGTTGAAGAGTTGCTGTGGGGCAGCTCGCTGGTGGAACTTTCTGGAAATCTGTCCCTTAGCTACCAGGGAAAGCTATTCAGCTATTGAGCTACTAAGCTATTCAGCTCACTGGAGGCACCAAGTTAAAAAACTGCCATAGCAGTGTGTTGGGAGAAGCTGCTGGCCTATGGATGTTTCTCATCACCATTCACATCAGGAGCCGGGTATCTGTGGGAGAAGCTGTCGACATCTCAAGAATCTGACCAGTGAGTACTTGAGACTAGGAAGAAAAATTCCTTCCTGCTGCGATGTCTCACCAGTGCCCTCTACCGACAATGCTGAAAATTGTGCCAGTTGGTAAAGGGAGGATATCTGAAGAGTCCAGATCCATATTCACAGGGTGGGGGGCTGGTCAACAGGGTTCTGCTCCACAGTTTTCACAGTGATGGCTGGAGACGGTCACTGCCTCTGCTTGCATCAGTGCTGAGCATAGATGGTCGACATGACTCTGCCCCCAGCTTTTGCAGTGTCCAGTGGGACGGGGGAGTGGAGTGGCTTCTTTGTGATATTCATCTAAACAGGGAATGTATAGTCAAAAGACTTCAAAGACTCTCTCCTTCCAAAGGAGCTAGAAAGAGCAGAATTTTCTTGAGGTTGTTGTGTCTATAATCATTTCCAGTTTCAGGTTGCAGGCTGCTCTGGTGCCCAGGCAGGCATATATTGGAGGCAAAACAAAAAAAACTAAACAAACAAAAAAACCCAAACAATCAAAAAAAGAAAAATTCCTACTAGGTCATCCTCAAATCATTAGTCAGTCCTATTTCTCTCCACCCTTCAGAGTCTTCTTATAGTTGCCTTATATTTGTCCAGGGTTTATGGTTGTAATTTGGAAAAAGATGGGTTGAAATGTGTTTACTCCATCTTCTCTGGAACCACACACTAGCCATGACCTCTGTTTAGATTGATTTATTTCCTTAGACTGAATGCCAAGCCTTGTTCCATATGTAGGTGTTCCTGAGCACAGCTCAAGGAGATTCCTTCTAAAAAAAAATGCTTATCCTGATCCACAAGGCTTCCTTATTTGCTAAAGTTGGAGGTGGGCCATTAAGTGAGCAATAAAGAGACACCACATTATTGTGAAGGCCAAACTATACTAAACACTGGAGCTGACCTAAGGGAAACACTGAACTTGTCCTCAGCTGACAGCTGGTGGTGACAAATATTCACTTGACATCATTGATTCCTGCCTTTGTGGCATATCAAAGATCTGGGAATACCTTGGCACTCTGGCCATACTACCATTTCTGATCTTGCTAGCTATCAGTTTCCTCTTGGGGTTTCCTGATGTCTTTTAATCCTCCCCTCCCCCACCTTCTTTACCCATTTGTGTAGAATATAGAAGATTAGTCTCAAAATTACACAAAAATTTAATAATTATAACAACAATAATGATGACAATAATAAATAGTAACATGATCTTTCTACTATTTCATAGAACCAACTATGTCCCAGTCATTATGACAGGTGTCTTAACTGCATTACTAATCATCCCCACTATAATTTATTATTTGACAGATGAGGAAAATTAAATGCTATTGCAGAGATTAGAAACCTGCAGTCTCATTCCAAACTTCATCTACTTTTCCTCAAACCATCTCTTGCCTTTAACCACCCCCAACACAAACACATGTGTACAACACTTTTTGAGGTACCTTTAGGCATACGTCATAGCATTTCAATTTGAGTTTAACCTATAAAAGAAGGTGGAAAGCTCCTTGATAGCAGTGAGTTATCATAGGTCTTAAAACACTTAACATGACACAGAATCCTGTTTTAGGCATTGAGTGGCTACTGACTTTCACAGCTGCCAATTTAGAGGCTGTACCTCTCTGGAAACTGACTTAGCAGAGAGATTAAAAGAATTTATCTAGAGAGTCACAAATCCATTCAATGACCAGCTGAGTGGAAGGGATGCTCAGTGATTAATGAGGCTAATCTGACTGGTGATCAAAATTTGACCATGCATACATATGAGCACCCAACTTGAGATGAGGTGTCACTGTATGCCTTAATTTATAGCTCTACATGAAGAAATGGAGCCCAGTGTCATAAATGCAAGTACAAGCCTTTCAAACACATACATTTCAGAAATACACATTTGACAATGATACCTGATAAAAGCTCCCATCAGTTATGCCACAGCCTCCTGTCCTGATTACAAAGTACTTGCTGTCCATTTCTCTGAACATGATGACATGTTATCAAAAGATGATAAATGTCCTCACAAACAGGTGGGCTAAAAAATGCTTGCAATATTTCTCTGTGGTTTTGCAACAACAAACATCTTGACTGAATTTCCTATCTGCTGGGGAATAAAAAAGCAAAAGGCTTAATTATCAGGAAAGCTCCAACAAAAAGAGATAGAAATCAGAGGATCAGGATGTTGGAATAGACATTACACTACTCTAATACAACCACAATCCAGAGCTGGAACTTGCTCTGAAACATTCTTAACAACTAGTCACACAGCTTGTACCAGAATTCCTCCATAGTTGGGAAAATATCTGGAGTGCTCTATTTGATAGAAAGTTCTTTTGTTCATTCATTCATTCATTCATTCATTCATTCATTTGATGACTACATTATGCTTTTTATTTTTAATGAGAAGAGACTATGCAAGGCACTAGGAAAATGGCCATGAGCAAGACACACATATTTTGCTCCGAAGGAACTTCTAGTCTTCTGGAGGTAGCGGATGAACAAAACTGTACAGGAAAAGTTATTTACAAATGTAGTGGAGAGTCCATATGTGGTATCAAAAATAAGTTCTTTTTTATACTGAACCTAGTGAGTTCCTCTGTATTTCTCACCAATTAATCTTGGTTGTATATTTTCACGCCACACAGAACAAGGCTTTTTTCATTCTTCTACATGTTAACACACCGGATATTTAAAGACAGCTAGCATTTTACCTTCAAAACTTCTCTAGGACAAATGCCTCCAGAATTTAAAAAATAATTTCATATTTAACAAAACATCATTGCCCTTAATCACCACTCTGGTTCTACATGCTAGGTTTTTTTCTCTGTCAACACAGTGGTTCACAATCTACCACATCTGTTCATTATCACATTTAGTATAATTAATTATATGGCCCCAATATAAATGCAAGAGGGGCTTGAAAATGGAGGAGAATACATGGATACTTAGTGAGCACTGTCTCTACTGCGCATTCCAAATCTCACCTAATGTCATGATAGTACATCTAACGACAGTATTTTTTTGTTAATCCTATACCTTTACTATATTACTTCCAAATGTCTCACACACACACACACACACACACACACACACACACACACACACACACACTATCATACATACATACATAACATTAATAAGGCAATAGAATGGAGATATTTTGTTTGAGAAAAGAGAATTAAATAATATGCGTACTGAAAATATAACACATAGAGCTGGATCACAACTTTGCATCACAGAGGCACCATGCCTACCGCTCAGGATCAGTGCCTTTGGAGACACATTTGCTGGATTCTGATCCTGGTTCCATCATTATCAGCATAATACATGTGATTCTGGGCAAGCATTTAACCTCTCTGTTCTATAGTATCTTCACTCACCAAATAAGAACAAAACCTTTGCCAAGCTGCTGTGCAAATTAAATAAGTCAATCTCTGTAAAATATTAGAGAGCTAGACTCATAGTGCTATAGATGTGCACACTACTGTTATTATTAAAATTAAATGTGCAAGAAAAATACAATTTTTTTATTTGCCAAAACCCAGTCAGTCTTTTAAGAGCTTCCACCATGCTAAGTTGAAGTGGGCAGCAGGATGTATTCTCACAATGACCTTATGTATTAACATCATCACGATCTTTTCAGGTTGAATAGTTTCTTTGGGATTTTTTTTTTTAAATGCAATGGCACAGAGATAATATCCATGTCTCTTCCTCTTCCCTTCTATTAACTTCAGGAGGATTACAATTGTTCATCACATTTGTTCTAATCTTCGTAGCAGTCAAGGCAAAAAGAAAAGCACAACTTCCATTATGAAAGAGGAAGAAACATTCCAGTTCCACAGAGAGCTAATATCAATTTAGCTTTTCTGGTGCCTGCATGAATCTCCGTATCTAGAATAGAATCTTTTACCATACTACGACCAAGGCAAAACTCGTAATCTTGTTCAACTGCATCTGACTCTGTAGAAGAACTGAAATGCATTTCTCTGATTAACTTGGTTCTCAACCTTCTGTCCATCTAATGTCACAGCTCTGTAGAAACAGGACAGAAATGATATTAAGGAGCTTGCAGTTGGAACAGACTTTAGCCCACTGGGCAGTTTGCTGCTTAAGTCTTGACTATTTTCTTAGGCCAGGGGTTTTAGGGTATGAATAAATTCAGCTCCCTGGAAGGTAAGTTTCAGAATTTATTTGTTTAATCTCTCCAAGCAGTTCAAAAGCATCACCTGAAGGTAGAACTTAGAATTGGATTTCTAGTCCCAGAGGACACTGCTGCTGCTGCTAGAGTCGGCCTAACGCCCTAGCATTTAACAAGCACATTTGCAGTTAGAGCCTATTAATAAACTGATGAAAGCTCACCAGGTAAGAGCTGAATAATACTAGTTAATACACTCCCTTGCTTTTAATGGATTGAAACCTGTTAAAACACTGCTAAATAATAAGGTACATTTTTCTTGCAGTTGATAGAGAGACAAGAACACACACACACACACACACACACAGAGAGAGAGAGAGAGAGAGAGAGAGAGAGAGAGAGAGAGAGAGATTAACATCAGTAGGCTCTATACTAAAAGCAGCTAGAATGGAGCAAAACTGAGTCTATAGGGCCCCAAAAGCCTCCTAGAAAGGCTGGAGATAAAACTCGAGACGCTTTACTCAGACAGAACTCTATGATTACATTATCAACTTTTCCTGGGGCTATTAAACCAGTGGAGCGAAAAATAGGCACATTTGGTTCACAGACAAAGAGATTTGGGTACAGCGGAAAGAAGACTGAAACATAACAACAGATGTCTCAGGGCTCTCGTATCAAGGTGCATGCTCGGAAGGGCTCTTCCGGGGCCCTAATGCAGAAAATGGCTTATTGAGCGCAAAAATGAGAGAAGTTAGGGGATGGAGTTTTAAAGACTTTCCTTATTTTTAAGTTCCCAGATGGGCTGTTTCATCTATTTTGGGATTCATGATGTCAAACCAACCAGTTGATGCAGCCATTTCGGTGAGATTTTGCTTCTGAGACACCTGTCAGGATTCAGCTTCACAGTCAACACTCGATTCTCTCATTCTAGTTAGAAACATTCCTCTCTCTGACCCACCCTATGCTATGGGTTGTCCTTGACATGCAGTGGGTTTCAGACCTCCAGAAGATTTTGCAGCTCCTAGTAGGATCAGAATGTGGCCCCAGTGTCAAGGGCACCTTACTCTTCTGGTTGTAAAGGCCTTTTCCGATTTTTTTCTCGTGTTTTTATGAATAGGGACATCCATTCATCTTTTATAGATACAGCATTTCTAAAATTCTTTTGCTTCAATGCATGGCTCTAGCATTATGAATCTTATAACAACCTGGATTTACCTCCTGCTTGCCTTAACTACTGTAATCAATGTGTCCTTCTTATTACTGTCCCAATCTCTCTCTCTTGCTATCTAAATCTTTTTGTTCTGCCTTTTCTATTGCTGCTGTTAATAGACTAGACTAAACTAGAATACCATTGGGGCAGATTTTATTTTGCAAAGATGACCATAACAATAGTTCCCAATGCACGTGACCATTTTACATTGTGACTCTGACACTCTGCCATCATTGGGTGGAATTTAGGCCCTCTATCCTTGCGCCTGTCTCAACCAACATAATATGGTAGAATAATATAACTTTATAGACTATGTCATAAAAGAAAATGAAGCTTCAACTTGGCTGTCTTTTTTGGAACCCAGATGCCATGCTGTGAGAAGCCCAGGATATAGAGAGGCCAGCAGTAGGGGCGCTAGCAGCCAGTCCTGCAGATGGTCCAGCCAACAGGCAACATATATAGCCTGACATGTGAGTGAGGAAGGCGTCAAGATGACTCCAGCATAAGCTGCCATTTCACTGTAACTATACAGAAGATAGCCCTCCTCCATCCTCAAAAGAATACCCCTTATTAAATCTCAGAATCATGAGAGATATCAATAACATAATACTGCTAAGATACTAATAGTTATGAGAGATATTAAGATAAATTGTTGTTGTATTTTTTCCACCACAACATCTGTAGTGGTTTGTTTTGGGTACACAGATAATAGAGGAAAAAATACACGAAATAGCTGAATATATGGAGGCCTCTAGACCAGGTATTTGCAAAGTATGGCCCTTGGGCCAAATCCAGTCTGCTTTATGTTTTGGTAAATAAAGATTTATTGAAATACAGCTTGTTTATTTACATATGCCAATGGCTGCTTTCATGTGACAGTGTCAGAGTTGCGTAGTTGTGACAAACGATATGATCTACAAAGGTTAAAATATTTAATACCTGGCTCCCTCACTGAAAAATTTTTCTGAACTATGATCTAGACAAATGGCTGACTTTTCTTTTTTTTTTAACTTCTGACAGTGGATATTTACCATTTGCTACCTAATATACTAAAAATTTTGTTTTGATTTTCACACTGAAGTAAAGCTCCGTATATAACTTATGCATTTGAGTAAAGATTTCATTAAACTGAAATACAGCACAGAGATTCTAAATAGCCATATATGTGATTTTTATAATGCTAATGTGGAATTGAGTATGCACTTTGGTACCCAAAAGCAAATTTGCTCATTGATTAACCAGGGATTGTGATGCATTATAGTAAATGTTCTGTTTTTTTTTTTTTCTGGAATAAGAAGACAGCTGACATACATACTTGCATCTTGAGAGTATCATGTTAAGTGAAGTAAGTTAGATGGAAAAGAACAAGAACCGTATGATTTCACTTGTATGTGGGCTATAAAACAGAAAGCAACAAGTGAACAAACAAAACAAACACTCATAGGCACAGATAGTATGGCAGTTTCCAGAAGGATGAAGAGGGTAAAGAGGGTCAAACACATGGTGACAGAAGGAGACAAAAGTTTGTGTGGGGAGCACACAAGCTAATATACATATGATATCTTACAGAATCATATACTTGAAACTTACATAATATTATTAACCAATGTTACTTTAAAATTTAATTTAAAAAAAAGACAGCTGAGAAAACCAGAAACTCCTTACTATTCAGAATTCTACATTGGGTGGCATTTGGATGAATATTAAACAAAGCCTTTGTCTGGTTTTTAAGAAAAGACAAATATCCTAAAAAACAAAGAAACAAACAAACAAAAACTCAACTGCATTAATCTGATGACAAAGTACCTGCAAATTGAGCAGACTTATTCTATAGATTCGAAACATGTTCAGTGTGAAAAATAACTTTGTCAATCAAGTCCCGCTTGACTTCTTTCCTTCATTATTGTTTTCATTATAAAAAATTAAATTTCTGCTGGGTACAACTTAGGAAGACTATCTCACCCTCTTCAATTAATTGCAAGTTTGATGGAAGATGTTACCTTTATCCTTTTGAATAAAGAGAATAGCAGACAGAAATAGCCAATGGTTTGAGAGCCATGACAAGTAAATTATTCTACCACTGTTCCAAACATAGCTATTAGATTAGTGGTTTTTAACACAAAGACACATAATCTGGTTAGACTCTTGAATTACTTTGAAGAAAGAAATTGCTTTTCACCTATTGATTTAAAAACCTTTTTAAGATCTACTCATCTTTCAGGGTGATATGTAATTCCCTCTTTCCTAGGACACAAAAATTAATATATATGAGTACCTGGAAATAACTAAAAGGCAGATATGACATCACAAATATATTTTTCAATAATATTTGGCAAATAAGTGCTAATAGGGAGATAAATATGATTTCTGATCCATTTTTGATAGTCTTCTGCAAAGAAATTTTTTTTAAATGGAGATTTCAATACTTCGAAATAATTCCTTACACATTAAAAAATTCTGTATAAGGATAAAACACAATAATCTACATAATACCATCTTGAAATTTTAAAAACTATATAAATAAAAAGCACACTGTTTTTCCTGTTTAGGAAATTAACCAACTTTATAGAAAAAATAATAATTTATGACCTTAGATTCTAGACTATATTAGTTTATTTTTAAATGTCACTATATCCTGATCTAAAATGTCTTACTAACAAAGGAGAAAACTTTCTAGGTTACTGGATTTCCAATTACCAAAATTACAGCACTAAATATTGCCTTAGTTACCTGAAAGAATTAAAGCATTTTTCCAAAGTGGAAATTCCTAGGAGACAACAAACATCCCGCAGACCTTAATCTCTTCCAATGTAGGTAACCTTGTATCTTTACTTGATAATTTTGTATACTCATTTATAAAAATTAATATTTAAAGGCCAAAAGAAGCAGATATTTTTGTCCTTTGGATTTAAGACCTCAGTTTTGTTCTTCCAGAGAATTCTGTCATTGTCTAGACAGTATTGCAAGATCAACATACATAGAAAAAGTATGTTTGAAATGGCTTCACGTGCAACCCTAAATTATCTGCTATAAATTTTACATAGAAAGATCAAAGATGTTCCTTTTCAGTACACTAGACGTTTTTCTGACTGGCAAAATAATAAAAATAACAGCGCAGTTTTCATTAACAAAATGTAGCCTAGCAAAATGCTTTGGTCCTTAATCTTATCTTCTCTTACCAGCTTCCATGCAGGTGAAAACCATAATAAAGACATGAGGAGCATAAATATGGGCAGACACACGCATTGAAATCTTTTAACAGGTCCAACGGCTGATATGCAAAAGCAACTATTTACAGCAGCATCCTTAGGGGTGTCAAAGGTGTTTGTAAAATAAGAGGAACTATCTGAATAATCCAACAACATGTTGATATCAGTTAGCAACCAAAACTGGGGCTAGTGCTAACAAGGATTATGAGAGGATTAAACATTTTGCTGCCTAAGAGGAGACAGGGAGGCAAAAGGCCCTGGTAGGAATCAGAACTCGGTTCAAATCCTAACTCTGTCTCTTACAAATTTGTTGACATCAGATAAGTTATTAAACTCAGAACCTGCTTTCTTTATCTGCAAATTAAGAATGTCTACTTCCAGTTGCAAGGTACTGCCATAACCTTCAATCTTCTAGCACAGAATTTCTAAACTATTTCGTTATAGCCTTTTGTTCTCTGTCTCTCCTACTAAAGTGAGTTGCTAGAGGACAGGAGCCATATCTAAAGACAAGCAATTACTGAGTTCTCACTAATGTTTAAATGAACTATTTCATCCAAGGAGTTATTTTAGGGATTATATACTCTTGGCATTAAGTTTAGTGCACATGTTTATTAATAATCTTTGTATCTGCTTCTACCTCTCTCAAATAAAAGGGTAATTCTACCTGCTCTATACTTCCATGGCACCATATCTGCTATTTTCTCCTGACAAACCATTACCTACCCTGGCTTGCATTTGGGGTTTATTTCTTGTTTTCCCAATCTTGTGGGTAGAATTCTGCATCTTAATTTTCATCTCTGCTGTACCTTATATATTACAAAAATACTTGTAGATGAATGAGTGGGTGTGGGCATACAAAAGAACAAATAAATAACCTAGAGTTCATGAGTCAGACTCAAATCTCTGACTATTTCAGAGAAGTATAAAAAAGGTTTTTTTATCTACACGTTCTTCTATTCCTGAGCAGCATGAAAAAAAATGTATTACTTTTTTTCCTCTCATTTTACTTAATTCTACTAGAGAGCTGGCAGGAAAACAGAAAACTGGACAAAAAATAAAATAAAGTCAAAATGGGTATCTTTACTGCTACACATTTTGCATCTTGACCTTCGCCTTGGAGTTTGGCCAGACACCAACTGTTAGTCTGAGGACGACTGATTTGAGCAATCACATAAGTGTAAAATGTTGTCAAGCTGCCCCCAAACTGAGTCATAACAAAAGCATACTAGAGCACTGGCTGAACACTGGCCAACAAGCAGCACATTTTCTACCCCATGGAGTTAAATATGCTCCCTGACCTCAAATTTAACCCGACACCAATGTCACAACTTGAAGTTAGTACACAGTCAATCTGACTCAACAGAGCTTTTAAAAATGTTCTTAGCACTCATTAGAAACTAAAGTAGCACAGTAATTTAATGACAAATCTGAATGCAATTATGATAATTAAAATAGCAATTTAATTTTATGCTGTCTTTGGAAAATGTTCAACCCAAAGGTTGCACATTCAAATTCTGAGTTGCGCTGGTTGATGTCTTTGATCTATTATAAAGTGGTTCAATGTATTAGAGTTCAGCAAAACTTATTGACTATATGTATTCAAATTATTACTATATATTTTAGAGTATGCTAGTTGTTACTGTTAAAATAATTTTTAGGATGATCTTCCATAGAGTAAAAATAATATATCACTGTTAAATGATAGTTTTAGTGTAAAACTTCTACTTGCTGGGATAAAGACATATAGGATAAAGGTGTACATGCCATCAAGGAGGTGGAAATTTGATGGGGTTGACAGGTGCTAGTACAGAGCTTACATAGAAGCCTGGAAATAGAAATCATCCAGGCAAAAGAGCGTGAATGTATTTGTACATGGTTGTGAATCCGTTCATGTGTGCCTTGGCATACAACATGTGTGTCTTGTGTATCAGTACATGATGCATGAGATAGGGTGAGGTATAAGGGAGGGTTTTGCCAGGTTAAAGAATGTGGACACCTTGCTTTCAATCCTCAAGTGATTTTGTTGGGCTGTAATTAAGAAGAGATGTGGATGCCTGCCAGAAATGATAGATTACAAAAAATGTTCTGATGCCATGTTTAAGAGTTTGGAATTCATAGAACACAAATGAAATTGTAATTCTTAATTTAAATGTCTGCTTCAGTTTGAGTTGTGCCAAAAATTCAGTAGAAGCTTATATCTCCTGGTTGTAAGAAATGTGTTTTTAACACGTTTTGTTTCAAACTTCATGTCTATTACTATTAGACAGCAAACTCTTCACTTTTCCACTTTGGAGACAAAGTTCTTCAATGGTCCACATGTTTTTATAAGTTTTCATTTCACATTCTGTCATATTTGAATATTGCTCTACTTTTTGTTATAGTTAAGATTCTATCTTTAAGAATTATTTTGCTATTGAAATATTTTATCATTATATAAGTTTATGTCTACTCAATTCATAAGAACAATGTTAAAACAGGAGGAAAAACACTCCTCTAAAAATAAAAAAAGACATACACACACATACATAGACACAGATATTTCCAAAAGTATGGCATCTGTAGACAAAGCCACTGGGGATTTAATTTAATTTTTAAAATTCATCCAGACGTCTAGTATTTCGCAGATACTGATTAGATGTTTAGCTTATTTATTCTATTGTTTTGATATTTATAGTAAATAAAGACAATCACATACACAGTGTATACACAAGCACATACATGCATACACACATATACACAAGTAAAAGACTCTGTTGTTTTAGACAATATTGTAAAATTATATACAAGCATATCAATTTAGTCTTAATTCTCCTCTTATCTTGCATGCCATATACCAGCACCCACACAAAGCTCTATGACAGTTTCCTTAAGAAGTTTATGTCCTTACTACATAACCCATTCATTTTGTTGAGGAAGGCAACTCTTGTCCTAATGAAGAAGTCACTGTGAAATCCTTTTGCGATTCAAGAAGAGAAGTCATATGTAATGCATCTAGGTTAAACGTTTATCAGACTGATGGAACCAGCAAAATAACTTTCAGTTGATTTCCTCATGCACAAAAAGAATGGGATAAAGTATTATTTTTGTTATTTCACTTCACCCATAATCTATACACAATTTATCATCACAGATTCGCACACAAAGATAAAGAAACTACAATATTCAAACGAGCTTTAAGTGTTTTCTTTCCCCCCATCTCTTTCTCAGTCTCTCTAGATATCTGCTACCAGGACACTCTGCTGGCACTTTTCATGTATCTTGAGAAGAGAACACTTGATAAAGTCTCTTTCTTTGACCAATCTGAAGCATGTCATGAGCCAGTGCTAAGAAAAGAAAAAGCACTTTCTTTTAAAATAAATGGTCTCACAATGGTGCTTCAACTCCTACGCTAAAGTGCTTGCAATAGTGTCCTTTATCATGGAGTAGTGATTGTCCCAGGGAGGCTTTGTTTGGAAGACTGGGTCAGAAAAGAAAAACCCCAGGAGATAGCAAAAATTCCCTGTGCCAAGAGGGGCATTTGTACACCACTGCACCAGATCTGTAAGTGCTGATAGAAATGTGCCCCCTTTCAAATGGCTTTATATTGCCTTTAAAGTACAACACAGCTATGAATTCATAAACCACAAAAACGTATGTTTTTCTTCCTAAAGAAAATGTACAATGCTAATTATAAAGATCTGGTGTAGCGAGATATTTCAAAGACAGGTATTAAAGACAGAATCTTGCATATAAATAAATATTTGTATAAAATATTTATATATACTATAACTTTTATATGTGTGTGTATATATAGATACATAGATAGATATAGATATAGATATAGATAGATATATAGAGATATATATTTGTACTTTATAATAATTTTTAGCCTTGAGACATTTGTCTGAAGACTATGCCAAGAAAAGCAAATTTTTCCCATCTTCCTTTTGAAAACAGAAACAAAACTAATTCCTACTTGTCCTCCACTGAAAACTGTGTGCCTGTTTTTTAAATAACATTGGAATTGGCTTTTCCTTACAAATTATTCATCCACCACCTTTATTTCCAGATCACCATTCCAATGATTTTACTTCTAGCTAAATAGGAAGGAAAAAACGTGTGTGCCTAGCTTTGCCTGGCATGGGGCCTGATGGAAATAGCTGGTTCGAGAGGGCAACGCTCAGGAAAGGAAAGAACAGAGACTTTGTGACCTTATAAGTGACTGATTTTCTCAAAGAGGCTTTGCTTCCTAATGTATTTGTTTGCAGTCACTGGCCATCAATTTATATCAGATATATTCTTTATCTTTAGAAAAGTCTCTTTATCGCTCTAAGTCCCAGAACAAATAATGTGAATTCCAATAACGATTAGAGTCAATTATTAATCCAGAGCAAATAATGCTCCTTTTCATTCATAGACCTTCTCAACAATAGATTCAAAAGTATTTCACTCTGAACCTTTGAGTCAAGTGAGTACAACACCTTGGGATTAGAATTTTATATTTAAAAGAAGAAAAAGAGAGGTAAAATGTATACAAAAAATACTGAATCACAAGAGTGAAAAGTGCACATTTAAATTGTAACATATTACCTTTACCTAATGAATATATTTGCAATTCACTGACTTTGTAAAGAGAATTATGTAATAGAACCCTGGAGAAATGTTCCCAATCTTACCAATTAGATGACTAGGGTAAATCTATATACTTAATAGGCTAATTAACTTCTGATTGATAGTCACTGAAGAGGCATTAGAAATGTCAAGTGTTTTTTTTATCTGTGCAACCAGAGAATCTCCAAAACACAAAGAAATTTTAGAAGTTTGACTTGATGATCTTTATGACAATTTGCAACTCTAAAATTTGGTGAGCAACATCTCAAAATTTCTTGGATTAATGAGAACCATATACAAACAAAAAAGTCTAAATTTTTGCTATGCTTCAATTCATGAACAAAAACACAAAAGTGATTGCTTTTTTAAAACTACTTATTTATTATTTTTATATAAAAATAACAGTAAAAAATAAACAAAACAGATTATTCAAATATACTCTGAATGAACACATCATCTAGCAATAAGAGAAAGTAAAGACAAATGTTATATTTTAAGAATATGAGTTTTAAGTTTTAAGAATATGGATTCTTATGAAAATTTATAGGCAAAGGATAAAAAAAAGTAATATATATTTTTTAAGAAATTTAGAAAAAAGTATAAAAACACAGATACAAAATCTAAGTGTGTCTTTAGGAGGAAATATTGTAGATGAGCAATAGAAGAAAAGTTTGGAAAGGCAGGTTGTCAAACCAAGCTCATATTAAGGAGGGCCATGAGGTTCCACATAAAGGTAAACTGAAGGTTTCTGAATAGGTAAGTGCTGTGATCTATGCACTGTCTGTAGAATGAAGGATAGGGTTGTCAAAGAGCAAGAATGAGGCTAGGGCAATTGTATGGGCAAGACACAGAGCTATGAGGCCAGAGAACAGGCAGTAACTGTGTGTGAAAGAGTGAAAGATGTTTTCTGGGGCTTGGAGGGGAGTGGATTCCAATAACTGAATTGATGTGCAGACTGAGATAGTTAGAAAAGGCAAAGCAGCTAGAAGATTTCAACTCTGAAATGCATAGCCCAAAATAAAACTAAGTAAAGATAGAATGAAGAGAAAGTTGGGGATGATGGTCAAGATTAGCTCTTTTTTTTTAACCTGTAAATTAGAGGTACTGACAAATCATCCAAGTGAATGAGCAATAAGCCATGAAGAATCAGGTTAGCACTCAGAAGAACAATGTTAGAGATGTTAAATGTTGTTGAAACATCTAAGCACAAGTGATAGTTGAGGCTAAGATAGAATGTCGTGTTTAATTGCTCACTAATATCTGCTTCACCTCCCTGGAGATTATTCTTCCTCCCTAATTATAATCAGGCTTGACCATGGGATTTGCCAATGGCCACATGAGGAATGTTATATGTCAATTCCATTAAAAAGCTTTAAAAGCCTATTGTTTCAGGACCCATTTTTTTCCTTCTTCCATAGAATTGGTAATATACAGCTAGTGACTGCTTCATTAGCCTGACCCTAGAGTTAAATTAACCTGGGAAAAAAAAAAAAACCTATAGCTGATATGCAGTATAAGTGAGAAAAATTTGAAAAAAGCCACGAGGATTTAGAAATTATTTCTTACTACAGTATAATATAGCTTAAACTAACTGATAGAAATAAAGAGTTTGGAAATAAAGAGTTCTGAAAAAGGGATAGTAAAGAAAGATCATAGGATGACTGACCTAGCACAAGACTAAATTAGACAACTATGAATTTGTCATTTCATAGAAAACAAAACAAAACAACAACAACAACTGAGTTATATATGCAAGTTGCTTTGCAGATAATTTCTTAATTCTTGTCATTTCTTTTTCTGTATAAAATTCTTTCCTTATATTAAAAAATACCTTGCCAGATCAGATAAAGTTATTCTGGCCAACTTGGACAATGTTTGCTCTATGAAATATTCTGTAATAAATAGCAATCACTTTTTTATGCCAATGATTTTGAGTATTGAGAATAGTTTTTAAAATATTACTTTTGCTTGTAAATTTTTCTTTATGTCAATTCACCAGCCTAACATGAGATCACAAGAACTAAAATTATGCTTTTATGTTAGGGAGTATCTTTCATGTCTAGGGATAGAGAAACAACGCTTTCTGTGAGCAGTTGGTGGTTGATCACTGAATATTATTATCTATTGCTCACCACTCCAGCATGCAGACTGACATAAATAATGAAAAAGAATTCCAAGATCATAAAGCTAGTGAATAAAGCTTCCCCCATGTGTCATTAAGACATATTTGTTAGCCCAAGGCAGCAATTAAAACCATTAATATATGATTTTGGAATTCAAGAGGAATTGTTTGTCACAATGCTCTTTTTATCAAGTAGATTTGTAATGAAAATTTGTTTTTAATGAGTATTCTATTTCTTGAATGTTAGAGAAACTCAGGAAAACCTCTGTAAATTTTCTAATTCTCAAGTTCATACTACTTCCTGCCTTTTTCATTATTGTTGCTCAAACTTCTCTTAAGAGTCTCATCTACCAAATAATTATATGTTTAGCTTTTAAAAAAGCAATATTTTAAAATATATTTGGATTATTTTTATTAAGCATAACTTGGTAAAATTAGAAAAATGTGACTTAATAAATTTCTAATTTTATGTATGGATAAATCCACAAATCAAAAGAAAAACCTTGTTCATTAAGTAGAATGGTTAAAATTTTTTACTATTAAAAATTCATGATCTTTAATTCTACAGTCTTATCTCTCTCTCCTTCTGTCACCAAATATTTAACTATTCTAGGAAACTAGCTCATAGAACCATCTTATATTCAGGGTTGTACTCCTTCCTAATCAGCATGAAGAAGCAGGCAGTAATAAAATGGACCAATAATAAGTTTTAAGAAAACTCTAATTTGTCAGCATAGGTGCCTCTGACTTGCAATACCAATGGGTAAAGAAACTATTAAATGACAAGAGTATTCTTGGGCTACTTCTCATAGGTAGTTTTGTGGGAAATCCTAGTTTTATAGACTTTGGCTTAAAATATCTGGTGAATGTGCTATATATATATATATTTGGATGTATGTCTCCACAGATTAAGAGGGCAATTCTTTATACCCATCACTTCCTTCTAATTTTATAGTTTTTACTATCCCTTCTGCCTTTCTGCATTTTCTCTAGCTCCAGTTTGAAGGGGTGCTTCACCATTTCAATGCCATTCCAACCAATAGGTAAGTTCTGGCATCTCCATTGGGGATCCATTTATTTTATATAGGTTGTTTCCCACAGTCCAATCCCCAAATTGTTCCCATTTAACTTTTAAAAGGACAGAGCCATGATGACTGCCAGCCTTTACCCTTTTGTTTCTAAGTTGAGAGATGGAAGAATGAATTCATAACTCATTTATGTAACAGAGACAATGCATGTGGGAGCCTTCCTAACCCAAGTTAGCAGCTCTGCCCACCATGTACAAAGCTATATTTAAATGATGTGCATCCTCAATGTAACAGGGATTTTACAATTTGAAGAGGAGTCAAGGTAACCCAAAAAGCCATTATTGATTAAAATGTCTAGAAGTAAAAAAGTTTGGGGGCAAGCAAAAATTTTACACCAAACACATCTATTTGTTTTCTTTATCTACTATCTTTTCGCAAATGAAAGATATTTATTTATGGATGGTATGGCTTTAAGAATGTAAAGTTGTGCCCTAAAATCTGGGAGCAAATATTGCACTCACCTGCTTCATTACTGTTCATTCCCCTACAGCTCTGCAAATAAGGCAGCGAGTTTTCAATAACAGAAAAAAAATTAATGCTTTCCCTGTAAAGTGTTACATCTAAATTAATAAAATAGCATAATCCAGGTCTTATTCTTGATACAAAAGAAGTGAACATGATAAGGGCTTCATTTTTCTTTTAGTATGTTGTGACACAAAATAGAATGAATCAGAGAATCAAAGGGGTGAGAGGAAATTCAGCCATTCAATAGACATTTTACTTAGCACCTATACCAGGTGCCAGAGTACAAAGATGACAGATGCGCTCAGCTTCAGAGAGCATATAGGGTTCTCAGGGAGGACAGCATGATGCATCTACCAATAATACCTGGGTAAAGGACAACAATTTTGTCATAGGAACTTGGAGAGAACATCATTATCCCTTACAGATTCACATAGAAGTAAGTGTCTCCCCAGATCCTTTGAGTAGTGTATATGTGTCTAATATATGCAACCATGTGTAATAAAGTCATCATAATCTGTTCTATTTGATCACTGTAGTTTTTATATTTTCATCAGTCATGGACAGAAGAGTCTTTTCTAGTTAAGACATTGCCATCTCTGATGATATCAATGCTTCCTGACCATTGTCATTTGTAAGGACTGAAAAACAAGTAATTTACTCAAGGTACATCCATGAATCACACAGGACTTCCTTTCATGTAAATTTTAAGGACCAGTGTTTTTATATTTAGAAATGCCAGCTTAGGAAGACCACATTGGCTTCCACTGCTGTGAATACACTGGTTGTAGGAGCTATCTCACGGGGCCATTTAGAAGCCATTGTTTTACTGCGAAGACTCTGTTAAAAAGAATAATTAGTATCAATAATACTTACCTGTGTGTACAGAGAGAAGGTTATCTAGCCATAGAAAACCCAGAATTATATAGCCACTACTTAAAACACTGCAATGCTTGGGATTTATAAGAATAAGGCCTGTCAATAATGCCCTTATTTGGGTCTTCTCAATTCATTTGGCATCCTTTGCTGTGTATTCACAGTTAAATCAAATCTGCCATGCAGATACAGACTGGGGTGCTGCATACAAGATACAAACAATGCACACTGAAAGGGTGCACTTCTCAAAAAGGGTTACTGAGGACATGGCTTCAAATGCCTTTATAATTGTTGTGTTCCTTTAAAACAGCCACAGGAGACAGCTTCAAGTGAAAAATCTGTAGTATAATTAATAATTACCTTAATGTCTTAAGGGTATTAGAAAACTGAGGAAAAACAATTATCATTATATAGAAAGATGGATCAAGAATGAATTAATGTGGCAGGAACATAAGTAAACAGACACAGGGTTAGACAAGGGAAGGAATCCCAATGACGACGACAACAGCAACAACAACAACAACAAAGATCATCGCTTAACCTGTTTTGTCAGAGCTGGTATTGATGGTATTGGTAGTGATGGAGGTGAAGGTAGTCTTTGCGCTGTCCTTGGTAGTTACAGATTTCTGCTTATTTTTCATGGCTTCCAGTGCTTTGAGCTTCTTGGCATGTTTCGTGCCTTTGTAGTGGGCCGCAGCCTGGCTCTACAAAGGAGAACAAAATGAACCATGCAATCAGGCTCATTTCTAAACTAGCATTCTCTGTATTACTGCAAATACAGATTCCCTTTCAATAATAGGTACCATTCAAGCTAAATCTGGCCATGGCCAAACAGTGGGGTTCGATTTAGAATGATGCTAGAAAGCAATGGGGATCAAATTCTAAAACCTCTGGATGGAAGGAAAAAAACATTCTATTGCTTCCCTTAAGAGACATGTAGCTGAACACTAACATATGAATAACATTTTCTTTGTGGCGTGGAGAAAAGTACGAATTTACACCTGGATTGCCTTTGTTCTGCCACAGAAGATGCTGGGCTCCCAGAGATTAACAAGGGCCCTAGAAAAGAACAGATCTCCTATTCTTGGCTTGGGAAATGTGTTTTCTCTTTCTACAATGTGTCTTATTAATATAGTCCCCAAAGGGTATCTATAAGAAAAAGTTCACATATAACAAGGGAAGTGGGCACACTGGAGACTGAGATTGAAGCTTGAGAGTTCAAAACCAAAGGCACTACCTGAGTCCAAATGGGGTACACAGAAGCTGGGCAAATTTATGATCCTTTCTTTCTCCTTGCTTCTTACAGAGGGTAGTCTGAGAAATTATGGTAATGACATTCTTTCAATACGTAGGTTTTTCAAATCCTGATCCATTGTAAGGAGATTCCAGTGTCTTTTGACTACCCAATGAGGCCAAGGCAATTCTTTTGCCTGTGCCTTCCAAGATTTTTTTAAAACAGTAAGATATATTTTCCCAAGTTTATATTTCCTTAACACTATTTTTTGGGGGTACTGTAGAGACACATTAATTGAGATAGAAAATCATCTTAAAGAAATCTGTATTTATTAATGTTGATTTATAGGAAACAAAAGCCTTTGTGGCTTGGGGCAGGGCTGGGAGTTGGCAGAGAGAGATTCTTAGATCAGAAGGTTTTCCAGCTCAAAACATTGAAAAATGTCATCTAATAAAGAAGATATCTCAGTGGAGGATTATGCCTGTTAGACTACCCATGATTTTCCATGGCTTATTTAAACTCAATGTTTCCTTTTGCCAGAAAAATAATAATCACATTGTCCTCTTCATCACAGCAACTGTTATAGGTAAAGTGATGCAGTAAAATATATTTTAATAAATGATAAATAAATAATTCACACCTTCATTTGCATCATTCTGATAAGTATCTTCAGAGAACTAGGTACCCTTATTGAAAGAACACTGGACAAGGAAATTATATATTAGAAACAGTTTGAACAGAGAGGACACTCATGCATCAGTTACAAGTTTTCCAACAACATATAACATCAAAAGACATAGTGTGAGCCAAATATGAAATTAAGACTTGCTATAATTAATTGAAGAACCAGAGATAGGTTGGATTGGTTTGATTCTGCATGGAGAATGCTACTTTGATAGATAGAGGTGTGTCCCTTTTTATTTCCTGCCTAGTTCTCCTCTTTAATAAATCAATTCCCTTGTCCATATCTTTTGAAGGCAATACAGTCAATTAAATCCAAATTACAGTTAGTCATCTTCTCTAAGCAGCTGGCTACATACTTTCTTTTAAAACAAAGTTCTTCTCTTCTCTCTGTCTGGCATATTTAGAAGTAGATATTTTAGATATAATACATATTAAAAGATAGGGTTTAAATTAACAGTGATATCTTTACTTAAACCTCCAAAATATACAATTTAAAGTTTCTAGCAAATCTTAGTGGTATTTCAAACAAGACAGAATTTTGTTTGAGTACACCATGGGGCCAGGTGAATATAACTATTTTGGAAATTAAAAAAAATCCAAAGAATCCTGCAAGTAAAGAGAATACTTATACCCCCCAAATACTCTTTGCATAGGTACAGTTAAGCTCCCAAAAAGTAAAATGGCTCAAGGAGTTGTGGGGAGAAGGGGATGATAAAATGACCAATAGTTGGTATGTCCCAACTGAGACACCTGATGAATTAAAAAGCAAAACAGAACAAAATAATAAGATAATGCATACTTGTTAATTGACTAATAGTCTCAAAGCACCATGATAATAATAATCTTAATTAAAAATTATCTGATAAAAAAAAGACAACTAAGTCTCACAAATTTGAAAATAATCCAATGATATGAAGGTCCAAAGTGCTCACATGTAGAATTTAAGGGAATGATGGAGGCGGTGAGTGTAATCGAGGAGTTCAAAGTGATTATGATGGTGTAGGGTATATGTGTTTAATTAGAAGTGGCATATGAGTTGGAAACTGAATGTAGAGAGATCCTGGATATTACAAATTTTCTTTGTCATCAACCTTTGTTTAATGTTTGTAAAATTTATTGAACTGCTCTTGGGTTGTACTAGGAGCAATTTTTCTATCTATGTACCCTGAACCATAACTCTTGGTCCATCTTGACACAAGTATGTTGTATAAAGATGTGCTTCTGTGTAAAAAAGAAAACTCAGTTAGCTCTCCTTACTCATTTTGGCCACTTCACTGGACTGGATAGATTATTTAGCCACATCTAATCTTTCTGTGACTATAAACAAAGCTACAGCCTAAGAAAGAATCCTGCTGGGAGGTTTTTAAAAGTAGCAGTTGGCCAGAGAGGTCTCTTTGGGCCCCATCTGCTTTTCTGTCAGGCAGAGAGGTATTGGACATAACGTAGCACATCATATTCCCTTCAAGGTTGTTTTCTGTTATTTATTAGCCAGTCTCTGAACCGAGTTTTTCCCAGAAGCCTAAGAACTATCTGACACAAGCAAACAGTTATTTTTCACGGGAATGATTTCAAGGTTAAAGAAGTGTACTACTTCATTATGGCCCATTTCAGAATTCTGTATTTTAAATCTAAAACAGAATCAGATGATCATAGTAGACATAGAAGTGGGCAGAACAATAAAAATTGGGCTTTGACAACTTATTTTTAAATAATAAGTGCAGCTTGGGGGTACTGTGCAATAAAAATCACTACTATAGACTGTGAAACAGCACATGACACAAAAAAATCTAACAAGTGTCATCACAGAGGCAAGTGCTGACATGAAAGATACACACACACATTCCTGGAGAAAAGAATGATGCCAGTTTAAATGTCATCCTCACATCCTGGGCATCTGTAGCCAGTCAGACTTTTCAATAGTCAAATTTTATCCTCAGTATTTCAAAATGGTTTCCAGTTTAAAAGCAACTAAAGTTCCAAAGTAGATAAAAATAGCTGTTAAATGGCTAACATTTGGGAGAAGAGTTTCATACTTTTGAAACATGCACACATACATTTATTTTATTTATCTAAATAAGAAGCTTCTTTCTAAGTCACTATTAATCTGTAAAACTCCCTGGATGTTTAATATTCATGTGTCACTGCATTCCTTAACATCAGTACTTTGTATACTTTTACTCTATGTCTCTTTTATATAAAGGTATCTTAACATGCTTTTTTAAATCTAGGAAGCATATTATAAGCATACACACCTGGTTACCATAATCGATTAATTTTCATGAAAACATGTGATTTTAAAAGAAACAAGGTGGTCTTTGTTAGTTTGTGATATCATGTAATTTTATAACATATTAAATTTATTAAAACAAAATGAACATTATCCTATTAAAATGTAACATCAGGAAAAGAAAGAGTAGTTATTAAAGAAGTTGCCATCCTTTTAGGGAGGGGAGAGAACATTTGAGCCAGAGGAATTATTATTATTTTTTTAAGAATTACCTGACTTTAAAATTTTAGCTTATATTATTTTTTTCATAACGACAAAATGAAATAACACATGATATAGTATCCAAACTCTAAAACATTAAATGTAGATTTACATTTTAAGAACTATTAAAAAATACTAGAGAAAAAAAAGTTTAAAATTTTGATTTATCTAAATACAGTTGTTTTTTATGTTACGTATACTCACTCAAGTCTAAGGTTGAGGCAGTGGGCACAGGCTCAGCCATATGGATTAAGACCAGATGCATTCTAATTGGTGGCTTGTTAAATATTTTTAATATTACTTTTGTATTCACCAGTAGAATATTTCCAAGTCCTTATTTTACCTTAATTCTTTTCTATCAATTCTCAGCTTAATTTAACATTCATGTAAAGCATTTGTTCTCAAAGTGTGGTCCCCAGACCAGCAGCAGCAGCAGCAGCAGCAGCAGCAGGAGGCAGTTTGTCAGAAATGTAAATTCTCAGCTTCCATCCTAGACATATGAAATCAGAAACTATGGAGATGGGGCTCAGCAATCTGTGTTTTATAAGCTCTCCAGGTAATTCTGATGCATACTAAAATTTCAGAACCACTCATCTTAAATATTAGTGACTTTTCTCCGAAGATGACTCCTTCTAGAATAAATAGCCAAGTCTAGATTTTTGTTTAAGATTAATGCAGAATCATTTGAAGACTGAGCATTTACATATGTATAAATGTGAGCAAGGTATGTTATCACACACCCCCCAAATTATCAAAAATTTCTTTTCTTAAAAGCCAATCGTAAAAAAAGAAGTAAAAAATAACTAGGATGCACGTGTAATTGGGGAGCATCTATCCAAAAAGAATCAATGCAAAATAGAAAATCAACCCTAGAAACCTCCATACAATTCTAAAACCCAACCTAAGTGCTTTCCAAGTATTTGTGATTTTTCTCTTTCCAGTTTTTACCTTTTTTCTCCAAGCTAATTATTGTTGCAGCATGACCCACTAACCCCAATATTTTTACTTCCGAATTGAATGCTTTGCCATGGTCCATTTTGTGGAGGCTGAGGGTATCCCCAGCTCTATGAAAAGATAAGCTAAGCTGAACCCTGTGTCACAATTCTTAAAACTTCCCTATATAACTAATGCATATCTCACTATTTTGTTTGCATGAAACTGATTTGGTGTTAGTTATGTTCAGATTGTTTCATTATGTACTTAGGGCTTTTTTATTGAGGGAAACTTCTTGCCAGCAGGCAAATAAAAACCACTCTGGTAAGCCAAGAAGAGAGCTTTTCTGTTATTCCACTTAACAAAATAGCTTAAGAAGAAATTTCAAGGTACAATAGTTCATTGTTTTACATTTGCCTTACTGCTGTGAATACATGCACCTTTCAAATTCTCTTACACATCAGGGGGAATGATGTGATGCAGATATTTTTATTCCTCAATTACATGTTCCATAAAGACTATTTAATAATTTAACTCGTGATTGTGTAGTTAACATGGAAGTAGATGACTACATTACGAATAAAAATGAAACTTCACTGGCATTGAGTCCCAAAGAAAAAAAACATGATTCAATTAAGAGTGTTCCCTTTGAGCCCATATGATTGATGCCTTACTTTAAATGTGTTCCTGTCCCCTGCACTCTTCAATACAGAAATGAACACTAATAGTCACAGGAACAGAAAAATAGAAAAGAAAAAAGATAATACCACAAGAGTAACGTGATTTTTATCCACTACCACTACTAACTGAAAAAAAAATTCTAAATTAACATTTTAAAGGCAAAGAAAATACCTTGTCACTTAAGTGGTTGTATAAAAATAATCTTGATGGACTCATTTATCTTTTAAAAGCTTTTCAATTCATCTACGAATGTCACAATTTTGAAACAATAAGTATTTAATGTTTTCAGGTATCTAATGTGAATGATAAAGTAGTACTTATTTAAGTGAGAGAAACTAATTTAAGAAGTTCTTCCTGTTTTCTGTTGTGGAACTACCATTTTTTTTTTTATTTTTGGAATCTAAACAGCTATTTCATTGACTTCTAATGGTAGGGTCCTGATTGGAGGACACCAGCTAACAGTGTGCTCTGGAGCCTGATACACATTGTCTAATGGAGCCAAAACAAAGACCTGGCTCTGGATAAGTTCGCTCAATATTTTTGGGCAGCTTTTTGTAAGCCAGAGACCTTGAATGCGTTTTAACTCTAGTGATAAAAGAGTTCTTGTATGAAACTGAAAGAAAGCAGAAAAAATACTTTGCCTAACTATTCAACTAATGTTCAATATGGCTTTACAATTTCCATAGTTTAATATTTCACTCAGTGTGTGATTGTCAATTACCATTTAAAAGTTTGGGTACACTTAAAAATGTTGAATCTTATTATGTCCAAAGGTCAAGCTGTCATAGGTGTTGGTATCAGTAACAGATAAAAATGTTTTTATTTCTGGCATAACATGCGTGATTGCTTTAAGTAACCCCCAACTTCCTCCTTCAGACAACCTACCTGTCCCACTCCCCCTGCCAACTAGTCACAGTTATGTTCGTTCTCTAGTAAGAAAATTTCTTGCAGTGTAGACAAATGAAGGATAGCCCTTCCTTTTATAGCACAAGAAGAAATAATTGTCAAGCCTGTTTATGACTATTTTCCTTTGCCTAGAGCACCTAAACTTGGCAGACAGATTTCTATTCATCACATGTCACCTTCTCCATGTAGTCTTAGATATGTCAGCATTATAGCATTTATGTCATTGCCACAAGAAGGGTTAAATATCTGCCTCTTCTAATAGGGAGTGAATTTCTCAACAGATAAAGAACTGATCTTACTAGTCATTCTGTCCCTAGGTTCTAGTCTGGATCTTTAAATAGGTGCCTATTAAATGCATTTTGAGTTAGCTACACATTTTGATTTTAAAATGTATGTATGCATATGGTGTCTCAATGGATTTTATATGTGAACAGGGTTCAACTTAATTCTCTGCTATTCTTTGGCACTTTGCCTTATCTGTTGAACACACTTCAGGGAATTTTTATGGTACTTAATGCTGGAAAAGCATCTGGCACAAAGACAAACTATTATTTTTTTCTCTGGGAGAAGCTTATCACCAACTGCAAATTGTGCTGTTTACAGGAGCTCTCTTTGCATGAGATGTAGCAAAGGAATAATATGGAGATTGTTTCTCTTTTTAAAAATTTTGATGAATAACTTACACGTTTTTTTAAATCTGAGAAATGTAAAGAGTAATTCAAGAGATGACTCTGCATTTTAAGATTTATATAAAAGACTGAATTATTTTAAATATATATCTAGAAAATTTTAGTACACAAAAGAATGCTACTTCTCTAACACCATTTTTTAACTCTCAAAACAATATAGAGAAATTAATCTCTGACATTATTAATCCATTTTCATCCCTGCAAATCTGCATAATAATACATATCCTGTATTTGCTGTAGAAGAGCACCTTCCATTAGGGAAAAAATGATTAAATTACCAATTTCTCCATAAACCAAGGAAGAACTTCTTTCAGTAGGTTTGTAACATTTCTAATTTCTAATTCATAAATCGGAGAATTGTTTTAATTGTTCCCTTAATGAACTTTCAAAGATCATTTCTAAAATATGCAATTGTTAAAATATGCAATTGGGTCCACAAAATAATAATGGTTTCTATTTGGGCCAATGTTTCGCTAATGTTAAGCATCATAACAGTTTTCTGAAGCACTTTGGGCACAGAGGGAAAAGCTGGAGAATGAGACCACAAATAACCTCAAGAACCTAGATTCGCAGGCAGGATCCACCCTTATTCCAGTACTTTCACTGTTCATTCATTCACAAAGGTCTCATTGACCTGTGGCCAGATGCTACTGAAGTAATGAAGACAGAGTAGAAAACAAGTCAGATCGATGAACTAAATTTACAAGTAACTCTATTAAAAATACCATAGTAAAATGGTTTGAAAAAATATAAAAAATATTTGAGTCCTATTGCAAAAGGTTGTTAAACTTTATATTACATAACAAATATCTAGACAATCAGAAAGACAAAGACACCAACCATTTGAAAAATTGGCAAAGGTTTCACCTGATTCAATGAGATAAATTATGTAAAAGTACCTAAGGCTTTTTAGGATATAATAAAGACTCAAATAATGTGAATAAATATCCATTTTTTGGTCAAAATAAAAGAATACAAATGCTCATCTGTATAAATCAGTTGATGTATAGGTTAGAACCCTGGATATGGACAAACACTGTGAATGAACTGTGCTTTTGTGAGTTTAAGAACAAAGGAAAAGAAAATGCTTTTAAAGAAGAGAAGCTCAGCTGACTTGACACTACCTCAGAACATCCCTTTGATCAAAGAGCTCTGAAGTGAGAGATTTCATGGGCAAAACCTAGAGAAATCACCAAACTTCTCAAATAAGGGACCTAGGAAATATTCAAAGAACAGAAAAAAGTTGTTATTGTTGTTGTTGTTAACTTTCATAGAAGAATTGTGTTAGCAAGGAAAAGTTATAATCCCAAGAGCTTAATGTTAATAGAAAATGTGAACTATCAAGTGCTAAGAGCACAGTATCCCCCAGGAACATTTAGCAGTCCTTGGTAGAATTTTGTCCAGAGGGTTTTTTCCTGGGTGATGCTTGAAAGAAGAGTCAGTGTGTCACAACCACAGTAAGGAGACCCTGCTATTTCTTTACATGATGAATATTTATGTGAAGCATTTATTAAATGTTCATCTCTGCTAGATACTGTGTTAAAGACTTTTTATGAATATTCTCACTTCATTTTTATGAAGACCTATGAGAGAATGATATGGGCATTTTATAGATGAAGAAACTGACACTCTGAAAGCTAGAACAACTAGACCACATAGTGAAGGCAAAACAGGGCATGTACCCAATGGAAAACCACCTTATTATGTGGCTTTATAGTGGCTTGCCTTGTAGAGGACATAAGACTAAATATTCCATAGATATTAAGCTCATTAATAAGAAATGCCTAATTTATGTGATCAATAAATTACAAAATTTCATTGCATATTAGGCCAATGCTTTACATAGTATTAGCATCATTCTATTTGAGAGTTCACTTAGTTCTAAACAAAGTGTGGGAAACCATGTGGTGTTTGTTTATATCCCAAAATGCAAAAGCTTCAGGCATCGGAAAGTATCACTGGGCATAAGTCAGCTCTTGCAGAGGGCCTCGTAGGCTAGGTTAAAAATTATGTTATTTACTCTTTCAAAGGTAAGGCCTCTCGAAGGTTTTAAGAAATACAAACACATAGATATGTTTGCATTTTTTATGAGGTCACTCTAGCAGACACAAAGAGGCTAAATGAGGAGGGGGAGGGCAAGAATGGGGAAAGAGAAGAGCACTATATTATTACTGCAGAGGTCCTGAGGAGAGATGTCCACAGCTAAGAACTGAATGATGACAGTGAAGGCAGAGAGAGGACTACACACATTTGATTATTATGTAAGTTAAAAATGTCAAGGACTGATGGAGAATCTTGAGGGACAGTCTTAAAGATGCCTCACAGGTTTATGGTTCTTGCAAATGTATGATTAAAGATTCTATTTCCTAGAATTGTTGATATTCAAAGAGGTCCAAACATCTGGGGAGGAATCCTGGGTTGGGTTGGGGTATGGTGAGTTTGAGGAGTCTTTAACAGGTCTAAGTAAAATGTGGGCTCTGTAATTATATATAGCTATATGGTCTGGAGCTTAGAGGTGAATTCTAGGCTGTAGCTATATTGTGGAGTTATCAGCAACAGATGGTAAACAAAGCCACTGGGAAATGCCATTTGAAAGGCAAATAAAATATTTTTTTTTCTGTTTAACCACTGAAACACAATCTTTAATCAGCTGCAACATTTGAATGAATGAACTAAAACTCCAACTGACAGTATATGAGATAACATATTTCCAAATTCTTCATTGAGCTAAAGTATACTTCATCACTTAGCTTTTTTAAAAAAGTATTTTCTTAAAGTGTTTAAAATCTTCAATTTCAGCCAGAAAATGAGTCATTCTCTTTTCATCTGCACACCAAAATAAGTTAACTAGAAAGAAAGGACCCATTTCTCTCTGCTATATAGAATATTGTATCTCAGTATTTGGCCTCCAGAGGCAAGATTCATAAAAATAAAAATTCTATCACTAGAGCAGCAAAATGAGGATTGATAAAGTCTGACTATAGAATGCTACAATGAGGTGGCCTCCAAACATGACAGTCAGTTGTTCCCTCAGATAAAATTGCAGTGGATGAAATTAGCCATTTACGGGAAACTTATTAAAGGGTAGGTCAAAAGCAACAAGGCAATAATCAAGGGCTGACTAAATATAAAAGAGAGCTGTGCTTAATAAATATTATTAACATGTCTGAAGTAAGACTGTCTTAGTTGAATAGGTTTCATCCTGGCATCTAGAAAAAGGGAATTTAAAGATTTATGTCATATAGGTTTCTTTCTCTCTCCCTGATAAATATAGGATGAAAAAAAAAAAAAAACACCTAATGCCATCTGTTTTTGTGATGACCAAAGGAGGAAGAGTTTATTCTATAAATCATATTTTTATAAATTTTATAAGTATAACATTTAAAAGTCTCAATAACTATAAAATTTAAGCACTCGGCTTCTACATGTAAAGAAATAAAAAGCTACAACTTAGATTACTTAAACTAAAATTCTATATTTTTTCAACATTTTCAAAGTTAATTTTCAATTTTTAAAACAGGCCTTTAATTTCACTTTCTGAGGGATGGTATCAAAGCTTTATTTGACATGTTTTTGAATAGTATTTGTGATTAACACTAAAAAAAGTCAAAAAGTTTTTTTTAATTTAAATTTATTAAAGCTTTGACTTTGTAAATATGAAGAAATTTCTAACCATAGGATTTTCAATGATATTATTTGAATCTCTAAATTGTTTGAATTTGCCAAGGTCAAGTAAATTAACACAATTAATAAACATCTATATTTTCATGACAAGTTGGATATTTTGGACCCAATCTTAAATACAGGAGTTGTCTAAGTGATGCTTGTTAATATCACTGCTTCCACTACACAAGCCAGCAAGAGACTTCTCCCCTTGGGCATATATAACAATTTACTTTTTTGCAGACAAGTGCACAAATATGATTAGCTTTTGCAAATTGCTCTTTATTCTGTTACTGGTAAGTAATTTTTATATTATTACAGTGTAAACAGATGCTATTTTCACTACATATTCAGCTGTAATGAGCTAATTTAATGTGTTAAAAACAACAAAAGAACTCTAAGAATGATTCAGTGATTCAAGCTTCATGGAAAGCAAGAGAAAAATCAAGCGCAAACTTTGCAAAGTTATTCCAAGGTTTAGTTTTCAATAAGAAATTGTGGAGCCCCTGTTCCCTAAGCTTGTTTATTCAAAGCTTATTTATTATGTTTTCACCTTTTCTGGGTGAGTCCTGTAATCAAGCTCCAAGTGGAAGGGTTCCACTGCTCATTCTGCTCCTAGTACCTGAAACTACCATTATTAATGCAACTCTTTTATGTTAAAATTAGATTTATGTATGTATGTATGTATGTATGTATGTATGTATGTATTTGTTCATTTAAATAATTATCTTTTCAATCAATACGTATGCTGTGGGACATCCCAACATATAGATAGGCATTGCAGGAAGTGGAACCAGAAGAGGAGATGAAGAAGATCCAGTAATGGAAATAGGATACAAGTCTGAGGAATCTGCTAGCACGGAAGCCAAGAGACTTAATAGTTTGTAGAAGGGAATTGACCACTGCTGCTATGTCAGGTGAAAAGAAAACACAAACATCCATTGAATTTTGCAACATGTACATTGTTGATGACACAGAACATTTTTGTAATATTCTAGCTAGTTTCTAAAGTACAATAACAGGAACTCACAGAAGACACTTATTTCTTCCTCTTGGTACACAGTTGGACTATGCTACTCTCATACTTAAGTACGTGATTGAGTTATAGACAATGAGTGTGAGTGGAGGTGATCTTCCATATATCCAGACTTGGCTTACTAAAACTTCCCAAGTATAATTTTCCAGGTTGTTTCTCCTTTTACCTATTTGATGCAAACAAGCATAGCCACTTGGAAGCTACACATTAAAGATGTTAAACCAACGAGATGTAAAGGCCTGGAATCCTGAATCACCACTGAGAAGAGTGGATGAAGAACACATATTTTGGATTTTACATAAGCAAAGTTTAAATATCTATTATTAGATCCATGATATATCTTTTGATTGATTCATAGGACAGCAAGAGTTACATTAACCTAATGAATGTATCTACCTTCTTATTATGCTTTAAATCTAGAAAAACACAGTTCCCAGCCAAGGGAAAGAAGAGAGGGTGTGTGAGCAGAAAGGCACAATTAAGTGTTCAAAATTTATTTTTTAGCTAATCTTTGCCTAAATGCACCAGAGTGCTCTGAAAATCTACATGTTCTGTGATCTTAAGAACATAGGAAATGCAATATATCTTTGGGCCTCTTTGAGTTTTATTTTGGATAGCCTAGAGTAAAGAAATACCTAGGAGAGGGGTTGAACCAAAGATCTGAACAGACCCAAATCATCCTTTCTATATAATTGCTTATCATTTCTTAAATAGCCATTATGGTTGGCATACCCAGTTTTCCCAAATGTTCTCTTTATCTAAAACCAAAGGCAGAACCATGACTGGAGGGTTGTCTCAGTCCTTCATCAAAGCCAGGAAGTGTCTGTCTTCTTAGACAAAGCAATGGAATTTTAGTTTCTGACACCCTATTTGACTTTGACAGAATAAATCACAAGACCTTGCTCCTCCTAAAGAGACTGTGCAAATGATTGATGAAACTTCGTAAGATTTTAATATCATGCACTTCAAAAATAAGTATTACTTTTATTTCAGGAACCCTTTAAATCTGTAACTTTTTATGTTTTTCATTTCTCCTGGCTGTCCTTTGTCATCACATACTTAGAAAGCTTAAAAATATAAAATCATTTACCGATGTCTTTTTAAAAAATCTTTTCAGGAGACAGATAATCTTGTTATTCTTTTTTTCAATCTTACTTGAATCTCATCTATAGATCTCAAGTTCCTGAATGCAAACATTCAGTCATTTTTCTATATCTTAAAGTGAAGGAGATAAGAAACATTGCCTTAAGATAGGTGTGTAAATGCAAAAAAATGAATAAATTCTTGTACAAATCTTAATACAATCCAGGAGATCACAACACCAAGTCTATGAGCTAAGCATTAGGCGTTGTCTGATTCTAAGTAAAAAGGCATGAAATTAAGTTTGAGTTTATTCATCCTAAGTTTAAATTTTAGCCTTCCAATCATGGACCTTAAGCAAGTTACTATTCTCCAAACCTCAGTTTTCTCATTTGCAAAATTTTTATAGAAAAGGCTATTTTTTACTTTGTGAAGAGCAAATTAGAGAAGTAAAATTTCAGTTCCTTGGACAAAGACTAAATATGAATGAGAAGTTTTAGAGTCTCCATTCTGGTCTTTGATTTACTTAATCTCTATCATGAGAAAATGCTTTTTTGCTTTTTTTTTTTTTTTTAACAGTAGCTAGCTTTTTCTACATCCAAATCTCAGATTCATCTCCCTTTGGGAAACTGAACTAACTGCCCATACATTACACTAATGAAAAGAGAAAACAGTAGCAGTCTTAGAAAGATAAGAAAAAAAATGTTGAGTGTTTTCATAACTCTTAAGAGGTATGCTAAAACAGACCCTCATCATAGGGAGGGAGTTTGTTTTATGGGTATTTCATTCTACGAAAGCTGAGAAGTCTAATCCCTCTTCCACAGCCCAGAGGATGCAAGATCTAAAGTTGCCCTTCCTTACAGCAGTTACATCTAAAGGAAAAAACACAATGGAGAGCTGACTGAGAGTCAGCTCTGGGGGAAGTGCAGAGAGAATGACTTGCCAGAGGGGGTAATATACCCAGAGGACAGTAAAATAAGAAATGAAGAAGAGGAGAGCAGGGAGGAAGAAATCCCTGTTTCCCATCTGAAGGGACTAATGAATGGATGGCATTATGAACTGATTAGTGACTTGATAGAAAAGGTAAAGAAAATTGTGAACATGCATTGTCATCTAATATTTGATATCCTTACTAGCAATGAGCTAGATCTTCTCAACCTTATGTTAAAGGCATAGTTATGTTCTTAAAAGTTCTTGCAAGGTAATCATTCTTACTTGTATGTAAATACAGAATAGAGAGGAGCTGCTCTGCTATAAGCTAGGAGTAGAAGGAGATGGGAAAATGATCCTCAACTTCTTGGTCTTCTGCCCCAGAGATGTTAGTTGATTCCTCTCCTGATAGTTACTGAGAACTTTCTTTGGAACCATAGAGACTCAAGAAGAAGGGATGGATAAGGAATGCTCTCATAGGTACCTTTCAGTTAAAATGTTATATGCTACTATTATAATACATTTGAACAAAAACAGGTAGCAAGATACGTTATTATGGAAATATTCCCTTTTCTTCCTTGAAAATTTTAATTCTTGTTAAACTACTTGAAATGACATTCAAAATTTATTTTTTTCTTTTATTTTTGGTACAATAATAAATAATGTGCTTTTTCTTGTTCTGTTTTTGTTGTTGTTGTTGTTTTTAATTAAACACTGGCTTGACTACCGTCATAGTTTCAACTCCTACTCTCTCATTTTCTCTATAATCCAGAGAAATTTTCTCTGTGTCACTTTTTCCCAAGACCTTTGAAAGAAAAAAAGTGGAAACAAAATCACTGTTCAAACTGCCAAAAGATGCATCTTTCCTTTTGAGGTGGCAAAGGAAAGCACTGTATTTAATGAAATGCACGAATTTCGTGGTCAGAGACCTGGTTCCAATCTGAGCTCAACCACTTGGGAGAAGGGGAATTTATATTGCCTTTTTAAAGCTGAAGCTTCTCATTGGCAAAGTAGAAGCAACAATGCAGGGTTGGTTGTTTGTTCTTTCTTGTATCAAATATTAAAATCCATACTGTGTACAAAACTCTGTGCTACACACTAGGACTGTACTGGTAGAAAAAACAGATTCAGCTTCTGCCCCTGGTGAGTGTGGCATCATAAGAATTAAAGGAACTTGTGAATCTAAAAACATTAAGTTCTCAATACATGATAATTATATCTACTATTGCTCAGGACACTTTGATTATTTTGACACAGATAATCTTGGAGCAGGTTACAAGGCTTTTGGTGATTTCAAGATTTCAATTTTAAAAAAAGAGCAAAAAAACAATTTGCTTTCAGATGAAGTATATTCCTCCCACACTAGATTGACATTAGAATGACCAAACTGTACTTATAAGTGCATATGTATGAATCATATTAAATTATTGGCATTTGGGCATTTTTTATCTATAAAATGAGCAATTGCATATGCTCCTTCTAGTATGGCAACAGTGGGGGAAAGGTTTATGAAAAGATGTGTGTGGGAAAAAAAACAGAGTGATGAATAGTACATGTTTCAAAAAATTCAGTCTATTCAAAAAATTCAGTCTATTCTATCATATTTAACTAAATAAAGATTTCTGATAAATTAAATTTTAAGATATTCTTAAAAATGAACCATTTGGCTTTCTTCTGGCTATAGTTCCAATATGAATAATGAAAAATACTTTTAAAATGAAAATATCTACATCCTATATCTAAAACAAATGTAGCCAGCAATTGTACAAAGTTTATGTGTCAATTGTTCACAGTATGATACTCTAAGTACTCTAAGTACATATTACAAAGAGTAATAGATCCAGCAACTTCCAGGGTCACTTTCCTTTTCATATTTCTGTTTATCCTTCACCAATTCATCTCAGCTTATACTGAGTTCATTCAAAGCTTATTGAATGCCTGTGATGGCCAGAATCTATCTTAGTATTGCACGTAAGGACATAAATCAAACCATTTAATAAGACAAATAGCCTATAAAATTCATATTTTGACACTCCAAAATATTACTAACTCTGATTTTTAGAGAGTTTGTGCAACTGCTTCACAGAGGTGCAGAAATTCAAAGGTTAAAGATCTTGTGACTCAAACCCTGAGTCTGTATTCCATGAAGATGGATATAATCATTGCCATAAATTGATAAGTTATGCATAAAGCTACAGTGACAAACAAGGCCACAAGCTATCACAGGTCCCTGGAATTACTGATGTACTACCAAATCTCCCGTGGCCCTCACCCAGGAAGCTGCAGCTCTAAATCTTCCCAATGGACTGGCAAATAAGCACTTCACCATTTAACATGAGCACAAGAAGTCACTTCATCATTGGCCTGTCGCATGAATTGCTGACACAAAAAAACTTTTCCCCACTTAAAAAACCACAAGTACCATGCTACTGCTTATCAGTTGGAAAATACATGTTTTTTTTATTTTTCTTTCTTTCTTTCTTTCTTTCTTTCTTTCTTTCTTTCTTTCTTTCTTTCTTTCTTTCTTTCTTTCTTTCTTTCTTTTTTTTTTTTACCCATGATAATAGTCTCGTATTTGAGAATAAAGGCCAGTTCTTTTTGAGAAACATTTTGGTGCTCTAAGCATTTGAACTTCACTCATCCTCTACTAATCTTATAGCAGTAAACCTTTCATGAGTCTGTCAATGGTATATACATTTATTTATAACTACACCTGTGTATTTATTATCCATCTATATGATGCCAAATGCCAACTGTCTGAGTCTTATGCTGCAACTCACTGGATACCATTAAAAAAAATGTTAGGTCAAACCTGCATTTATTACACAAGACCTTGTGGCTTTGAATTAGAAAGCAAGAGAGGGAACCCAGAATCAACCTGTCAGTTACTGAATCAATCTATAAATTGCTCTCAGAATTAATTTATATTATTAATTTATTAAAAAATAACTTAATGACTATGTATGTTCAAAGATTCAGTGAAAGGAAGAACTGGCCAAAAGGATAGAATATACTGGCAGTGCCAAATCAACACTTAATTATCTAATTGAGAAAGATGGAAGGAGTACTGGACATTTAGCAATTCCTGCCACACACACATAACTTGTGATTTTTGAAAGATACTAAGTATGAAAAAATTACTATTTATATGCCAACATTGAATATAAAAAGGAAAGAAAATCGACTCTAAATATCTACTATGAATCTACTGCTTTGCTTACAATATCCTCTTTAATCCTCACAGACATCTAATTTGTGTTAGTGTTATCATCTTCACCGTATAATGCAGAATCTGAGATTCATAGAAGGTAAAAATCTTGCTCAATCTCACACCACTAATAAACACTGACACAGGATTAGCCTGATGCAAGTCTTTCCATATCAAGAACTGGAACAAATGGTAATCTGGAAAATAGCTCCTTTCTCATCTGAACTTGCATTGAGGATTAGGTGCAAACCTGAAACAAGGGTCTTTGTCATTTATCAAGGGATCATCAAAAGATTTGAACAGGTTGCTCCAATCACACTCTAAAATGTTTACTAAAACAGGCTTAATATACTCTTCCGTCCCCCACTCTCCAATATGAAACAAAAGGTAGTTCAGCTCTCTGACACAAAGAAACTGGAACTAAGCTCAACGTACTCAACAGCAAATCATTCACATGCTGACCAGAGAAGAAGAGAGCTGGAGTAGTGCTTTTACACACGCTGCTCACTCAGATAAGCACAGCTGGGCTGAGGAGACCTCTTTTCCTAAATTCTGTTGCCAAGTTGGATTTTATGATCTTCACTGGCAGATGATCAAACACAAACTCTTAACTTACGGCCAAGTTATTTTACAGCAGCTGTTGGAAGAACTAATTTAGAATGCAAATCTAGTCCTTAATCTGTGGGAAAACTGTTGTAGTGATGGATGGCTTTTGAAGTACTGGTTCACAAAAGACACTCCTGATGCCCTCTAGTATTACGGAAGAAGAAAGACTTAGGTGCCATTTGTTCTCTTTTGAGCAATTGTCCCTATAGGGGGGATTGTAGGCACATGGAAAGAAGGTCTAGGTGTTTAAAATCTGTCTCAATTCTCTTTTCCACATAAGTCAAATTGAGACCAGAATACAGATGTTTAGACTAACTTCAGATAAAGTCTTCTTAGTATCTATAACGCTACTTCTTCAGGCTAAATCATTTAAAGGACAAAGCAATGGGGAAGAAACAATTTGCCTAGAATGCTTTATGATGTCAAGAGAGTAGAAATGTTTGTACCTGTCATTGATCCTGTCTCTAAAGAATGCTGTTACTCTAGCTATTATTTATCAGGTAAAGTTATCAGTCTTTTTTTTTCCTTTTTATTCATGTAACTGCCAGCTAACAGTGACCTTCTAGAATACCTAATATATGAAGAGTTCATTAAATCATTCCATAGTTTTGATCTTCATCTCTTTAGCTGAACAAAATCTTAGAAAATAGTCTGTCCTGATTATTAGGAAGTTTCTTATTATTCCATTGAGTTTCTTAAGAAACCTAAGCTTGTGTAATATCTATGAAGATCTCGTCCCTTGGCAACTGTCAGAGTTAATGCAATAGAAAAAAGTACATCTCTATCTCTTCCTGTTTTGTTAGGCATGGAGAATGAGTCTTGTGGAACTGCAAATCAATTCAAAGAATTCTCAGAATAAGAATAATGGAAAATTGCTATAATGAGTAAAGAATTAGAAAGGGAAAAATATATCCACTTTAATTTTTTGTTCTTTCAGCTTGGCTTTGTATGCAACAGAAAAACACTTATAGCTAACTTTGATAATTAGACTAAAAACTCTCTTTATCCACGATGTGCCTCTAACTAGTCACTCTCACATGTGCTCACTGTTTCACATGAACCAACATACACAAAAGAAAAACCAAATTGATCCACTAGTCATGGCTGTTTGTGGTCCTGCATCTCTCTGACCCTATCCCAGCATTGTCACCTCTAGTTTTCTTAGATACACAGCTAACTATTTTAGTCTGTGGGTGGAGAAGGTGGGGGCTTCAGAAATGATTAGAAAAATATTGTGAGTTTCCCACAATCACAATAGGGAGCTGGAGTTGGAGCTGGAACTGGAGCTGGAGCTGGAGCTGAATCTGTTATGGTTAACAAATATTCCCCTATATTCTCCAAGATTAGGTATTGTCAAAGCCCTTGATCACCTTAAATATTATCGGTGATCCAAGAGTGGCAACTTTTCTGAAAATACAGTACACTTCTATTTCATTTACTACTGCCCAAGCTGACATGTGAATATCTACATAATTGGATATTTATCTTATTTGTTGATAAAGTTCAGATAGAGGAGCCTAACAATATGTTTGGTGTTAAGATACCAAGAAAAGCCCACATCCACTGTGAAACCATTTAATATCCATGGACAGACCAAATACTATGATGTCAGTAAATAAAGTAAGTTCACAAGGGGAAGGACAGTATTCATTCACCGAGGATGAACAGGGGGAAAGGCAGCTAGTTCCATCTTTCCTAAGAAGGTCTCCATTTCATGTCATGGGGTATGGTCTTTTACGTGTCAGTAGAAATGAGGAGGAAGACAGATTGGGAGAGGGCTGAAATATTATAAAGATTGGGTGAAATAAAGCTTTGATATATGTAACTGGTTAAAATCATGATATACATTTAGTCATCAACATGTGTACTCAATAAATATTTACTAAGCTCTATATATTAACCACTGCTCTAACTGCTTGGATAAAACAATGAGCCAAATGGGCAAAAATCTTTGATCTAATGGAGTTTACATACTAATTGGCAGTAGATAATAAATATAATAAATAAGTAAATTATTTAGTATATTAGAAGGTAATTATTCTTAGGGGAAAAGCCATCAGGTAAGAAGAGTAGGAAAGACAAATTAAAATTCTGAATACAGTGGATGTAGAATTATGATGTGGTACCATTTAGGTAAAGCTTAAAGGAATCATATCATGTACAAATCTGAGGAAGAGAAAAGGCAGAGAGGAGAGTCTATGCAAAGCCCTAAGGGTAGGAGTGAGCCTGGTGTATTCAAAATATAGTAAGGGCAGAGCTGGCACTACTAGGTTGAGGTAAGTGAACTACTTACCTTGAAAGAAAAAAATTAAGTAAATATTAAAAGTCTCAGTAATCAAGATAAATAATATTCTTACTCAATATTAAAAAAAATTGAAGTTAAAGCAATAAACAAAAAATCCATAGTGAACAATATATCAAAATTTTAAATGAGACAGGATCTGACCTGGCACTTGTACAATGCTGCCTCATTCGCCTGGCTCAGTTTGAACTCCTAGCTCAACTTTTATAAATTTTATAAAATTTATTTATAAAAATAGGCAGCCAGCCTATGAATCAGTTCGTCAATTTTATCTTTTTAATACTGCATTTATTATCTATTTTAATTACTGAGTTTTTTAGATACTCTAAATTTTGCATCCAACAGCCTCACTTGCCTCATCCCAGTTCCAGCCCTGCCAAGGAGGCCACTGTGGCTGCAGAGGAGTGAGTGAGGGCAGAAAGAGTAAGAGAGGTAGAAGTATATGAGGCCAGAAAGGCATTGGGAGGTCAAATTTCATGAGGCTGTGCAGCTATTCTAAGGATTTTGCCTGTCAATCTAAGTGAAACACACCATCATTGGAAGGTTTAAAACAGATAAGCCAACTTACATCTTTAAATTTACACTTTTAAAATGATGAGTAGAAACAGGGAGAATGATTAAGAAGGAATGTTTATAATAATCTAGATGAGAGATGATGGTGGCTTGAACCAGAGTGGTTAACATGAAGATGGTAAAAAGTGGTCAGATCCTGGGTATATTTTGGAGGTAGAACTAACAGGATTTGTATAGTATTAAACAGGTTGTGAGAAGGAAGATGAACCAGAAAAATGGAGTAGCCATTATCAGAAAAATGCTGTCTATAGAGCAGGTTTGAAGGAGTAGGCCATGGCTTTCAGTTTTGAACATTTTAGATTTGAGGTAGGTGTTAGCTAACCAAGTGAAGATACTGAGTGAGCAGTTGATATTTGAGTATAAAGCTAAGAAAGTTATTTCAGCTGTGGATATAAACATGGATGTCATCTTGAAATTTATATGTTCCTTTCTTCTACCTCCAAATAATGAACCCATTCTTATGTGGACTAGAAATGAAAACCTTTTATAAAGAATACATTTCTTCATGAGATGGGGGTATGTTAACTTCTCTTTCAATATTCTTCAGTGGCCTAGGAGTTTGTTTTAAAAAAGAAACTGGATTCTGTGCATGAAATATCTTTAATAGAATCTCTATTTCCACTGAGGTTTTAATTTTAGCATTTTTTTCAATTTAAAAATTAGCAACAAATTAGAGGAGATGATATGGTCAAAATTTTAGTAATCTGATCCCACCACAAATGTGTCACTTCTCAAAATCTGCATCAAAATTTTCTGCCAGCATGTGAGGTGCTAACAGAATTACAATATAACTAAACATCCCCACAGTGGAAAAATTAGAAGGAGAGAGAGCAAAGGAGAGAAAGAGAGAGAGGGACAAAAACAGAAACAAAGACAGAGAAAACTCTTTCTTAAATTATTTACTTAAAATAAAGATCTGTTATTTCTTATCGGTCTCCAATAAATGGTAATAAAATTTTAGCCAATCTGTATGTTTTATGAATATACAAACATGGCTGTTTAGATTGATTTTCAAGGTTAAGCATTAGGTCATACACTGTGACTACCATTTAAAAGAGTAAAAAGCATTCAGCAGCCTAAGATGATAAGTTCCTTGTGACAAACCATTTGACTAGCCTCTTTGGTCTAAAAAGAGATGAACTATTTTGACCCATTCTTCATGACAAGATCCAGTCTGCTGACCACTAATAAAAAAAGATAAGAGTGGATTCTACAACATATTCACATTAATTATTAAACCTTCATAATGACAAAGTACCTTTGACAAAATAGATCAGCAACTATCCTGGAAAGATTCACGACCATAGATATACCATGAACCAGTTTGAACTCCTAGCTCAGCTTTACAAAACCAAATCCCGTTTGTGTGGTTTGTTTTTACGTGGATCACTTCCTCATCAAGTGATGCCTTTTACTCTTGTTTTTTTTCTTTTTCAACAGATTAAAGCAAGAACTAATAATATCTAAATATTGATATCAAATGAAAACAGCAATCTCTTTTTGTTGTCCTATTTCACTCAAAAGTAAAAAATATATCTAAAGAAGGTATGGTACATATATAATGGAATATTACTCAGCCATAAAAAAAAGATGAAATAATGCCATTTGTGACAACATGGATGGACCTCGAGATAATCATGTTAAGTAAAATTAGGCAGACAGAAAAAGTTGAAAATCACGTGATATCACTTATATGCGGAATATAAACCTAAAAGCAACAAACAAACTGCACAAACAAACAGAGATTCATGAACATGGACAATAAACTAGTGGTTATCAGACGATAGGGGGAAAGAAGGAGGGGAAGTTAGATGGGGTAAAAGGGGTCAAATATATGGACAGAAAAAAATCTAACTATGGGAGGTGAACATACAATGTAAATGTATATATACACATATATATGCCTTACTGTTAATATGTACAACTGAAACTAACTGGATTTTGTTAACCAATGTCACAATAAAAAATAAATAAATAAATTAAAAAAATAAATAAAAATAAAAAATAAAAATAAAAATAAATCATTATCACAGGAAGTCCAGCCCATAGAATAAATTTTAGGTTTCTCAGATTAATCCTTTTAATAGTGAGGCATGATTTCTAATCAAATCCGTTATCCTATAATTTCATATTCTATTCAGTTTTCCTTATACTTTGCACTTTAAATGTTAAAATACCTTTTATATGTCTCTAAATTATTGCTCCAGATTTTAAGAAGTCATAAAACTGTTACAAAATACAAGAGAAAAAGAGTGTCTGTGTAATACAAAAAAGAACATATTAAATGTTTATTTAATCAGACATTTATTTTAAATATTTTATCAAATCAATAAATATTTTACCATGATTATGCTCTATCATTACTTCAGTACTGCTCTGAAAATGCTACTATTTTAAGAAATATGAGTTGGCTTAGAGAAATAAGAAACACTTTTACTGCATTTAACCTATATTACAGACACAGCTGAGAGTAATGCTGACTGAGCAACTGATTTTAAAACATTTACTTCTCTTTTTAAACCATGAAGACAGCTAGTTAGTGTTACTTAAAATAAGATGAAAATTAAAGATAAATATTCCCTAGCCCTAGTAAAAACATAAAACAAAAAGCCTAACTTAGGAAACCATTAAAAATCAACAAAATTAGACTTGCAAACATTCGAGTAAAACATATGCTAAACTGTTTCTTACAGAAGTACTGAATATTCATTGAATTATAATTCATGTGATTTTAATTTCTACAATAACTACATTAAGAATGGGAAAATGTTAATACGAAAATAAGGAAACAATAGATCATAAGCTACTTTTTTTGCAATAAGAAAGCAAAAGCACAATAATAATAACAATAAAGTACAAATTATCAACCAGATTTTGAAAGCGATTTCAGAAGAATATTTTATATGAGAGAGCAGCAGATAGAGTCAAAGACAGACATGACAACTCAATGAGATCTAAATGTAAATGATAAAACCATTGACAAAAGCCTTGAAGGAAAACACTTTTCCTATCGAGGGATGATTTCTACTGGCCTCCAGGTGTAATATTATGTGCACTGATGAGCTGATCAACAGTACAGAACTTCTACCCAGCTGTAATCAAGAGTGATTGATGGTTGGGACAAAAAAGTTGATTATCATGACAAGTTCACTGATGCAGAGAAAATAAGCTCTGCTTGGGAAATGGATAAAGCCTGTTCAGAGACTACCTTCTGAAACCTTATTTATAAGGGAATCTAAGAGAAGCTTTAAAGTTGTATAGACAGACCTTATAGCCCAATAAACCTGATAAGAATAAATTTGCTATACATCAATTTCCATAGGTTTCCTATGTAAGAAATTTAAAAGCTCCCAATAAAAAGTGAACCGCAATTATGTGGGCAATTCTTAAAAGTTCTCTTTCTGCTCCTGAAAGTATCACTGAAAATCATATATGGACAGAGAAATTAAACCCTCACAGCATCCCATGCCTCTATTTGCCCTCACATGGAATGAGTTCCCCAAATGACTGCAACCTTTACCACTATCTGATTCAATTTACATCAAAGCACAGATTTGGACTGAGACAACAGATGTCAGAGGCAGTACTTTACATTTAAAATGGGTTTTGTCAGTCTATGGCTATGCCACTCTGAACAAGCCCGATCCCATATGATCTCGGAAGCTAAGCAGGGTCGGCCTGGTTAGTACTTGGATGAGAGACCACATAGGAAGACCTGGTGCTGTAGGTGTAAATAAAATAAAATAAAATGAGTTTTGTCAGGCTTGAAAAATGTGAATCTGGCCCAGAATCTCAGGTGTCAGTTTAGTGTTCTAAAACAGTAGCTAGATTATGGAGAGAATCATAGAATATGAAGGAATGCATCCATCGTTTCAAGTTCTGGTTCTAAGGTCACAAAAGAAATTCCAGCAACATGATCCAAATGTAGTATGCAATTTACAGCATGCATTTCATTCTCCCTTATCTCACAATGAAAAAAAAAGCCACTCCAAATTTAGTCGTCATAAGAAACTTTGAATGTGAAGAAGATATAATGAGTGTATAGGTTCATTTCACCTATATAGAGATCTTTGGCCATATGGACATCCAAGAAAGGTAATGTATTTGTATTACATCACAATTACTCCAGTTAATTAACACAGAGATTAGGACTCAGCAGAAGAGAATACCAAATAGCAACCGTTAAAAAAGGAAGAATACAAGGGACCATGAAAACCAAAATAGTTTAAGAACAAACTAATACGAATTATTTTCCCCAATTCCTTTGCTCATCTGGCCAGGAACAAATCCCTCTATTGTCCTAATTTCCAGAACTATGGTGAAACTGATAATTTATTAAATGTTGAAAAAGACTAGAATAAAATAGAACAAAAAGAGAAAGGAGCCTGATAGACGGTGACTTACAATGAATAGAAAGGGATGGACAAATTTTATTTTTTGAGATCTTCAACTATTGGTGATCATTAATCCAGTTTCTATTCAGTTTCTACAAGTATTGTTAGTGCTAAGTAATACTTTGAGAAATGAATATAGTTGTAAGAAGTCATAAAGTAACAGATGGCATTTATATTAGAGATGTATATCAAGCAATTTCTGGGCAACTGGGTTATATCAAAGATTTTACTCCTTGGCGAATAAAGGCTTCATTAGTTAGACAGTGATGAGGTAGGTTGCTGCTGTGCTCTATAATCTTCATGGTATAATCATAAAGTTAAAATTGGGGATTTATAACTATACTGATTTTTTAAAAAAATAATAAAAAATTCAGAGGTCACTATGTGACACACTTTCAAAATCATAAGCAGCAATTTCTAGGCTGTTCTCAAGTCTAATTTCACTTATTCACTATATTCACCTTTCAGGTCATGTGAATTTTCATTTTTAGGCTTTAGGGAGACAGTTGGTTAGGATATATACATCCTGCTTCGCAGAGGGGAAAGGCAGCCTAAAATTCCATTTTTATCAAAATGCAGCAATTATTCTAAAAGCCCTTAGTGAAGATGAAAGTCAAACCATCTCATAGATTCTTGTTTCTACCTTCATTTTCTTGTTATGGCAATAAAAAATAATGTTTCTTGTCTTGAACATTTCATTCATTTATTTAGTCAACATTTATTAAGTGAAATCTAAGCCCTACAGAGCTTTCCTAACATGAATAAGCTCCTCACCACATCTTCTGGGGACACATGGACAACATTTAATTCATTAATTGGAGACATACCTCTTCATCAAGTTGTACCTTCCCCATCACATTCTTTCCTATGCTTTGCCCATGCTTTACCCTCTCCTCAAAACCTTTGCATTTAACAGGTGGCATTTGATGAAATAGGCTCAGCACATGTTCTCTTTTCTCCCTTTAGTTCTTACTATGATATCATTGCCCTTTCAGTGGTTCTTGATTTTGAAATGTGTTTTATATTTTAGGTATCTATATTACTAGCAATCTAGCTATGAGTGTACTACTGGTATTAACTTTGCTCAACTTCTGTATTGTGTGTAGAACTTAACTGATCAATTGTTTTAGCTGAAAACTATCAGCAGATGCCAATGCAAGTCTCAAAATAAAGTTCCCTTAGGAGATGTCACTTGAAATGGTAAATAAAAGCGCTATGTTAGAACTTAAGAGCTTTGTTTCCAGTTCTACCAGCTGTTTCAATAGCTTAGAGACCTTGAAAAAGTCAACTAAATATTTTGGCCTTTGGTTTATCCATCTATACAGTCTATAAAATGGACAGAATGATTTCCTAGACATCTCTAAGTCCTAATATACAACAATTTTCTGAGATGCTAGCAGCACTCCATAGAAATATAAACTTTGTTTAGCGGGGGTTATGTGTGTATCTACACGTCTAAAATTATCTTTCTCTTACTAGACTTTTGAGGTCAACTTTTCCATGTCTAGGAGAATTCGATAAAAAAGTGAGCTTTATCATGTTATTTTTCTTTGTTTACAAAGGAAAGAAACCCAGAGAAATAAAGACTCTTTTATAAAGATTTCTCTTTTCTCAGTCCCCACTCTTCATTCCATCTACAAATGAAACTCTGAAATATCAAAGCCTGATTCAGAGAGTCTCAAAATGTCTCAATGTTGAAGTTTTATTTTTAAAAGCCTGCCAAAGAAGTACACTCCTTAAATAGATTCCTGTGCTCCTGAATGGCTCGTTTTCTCCTGAAATATCTAGCAGCCAGACCCAATATTTCCTGCTTGGTCTTTCTGTTCAAGTTTTCTTTTATGAGAATTCCTGACAAAGCTGTGGGCTTCATTTAAGAAGTAGAAGGTAGTGAGGCTGAGGGATGAAATATGGCCCAAATGTACACTCAAATAGAATCCTTTCAAAAGAGACATCTCGGGCCCTTGTTTCAAACTCAGCCACAATTCACCATCCATTGCCACACATTCCATAGCCAGCTCCTCACACAGGGGTAACCTGACAACCCAACTAAACCTCATCAGGTCTCAGATGTGCTTCCTTTTTTACAGAAGCCAAATAGCTCTGTCATGGAACTACTTTTGAAAAAGAAAAGCACCCAGTGGGAAGGCCAAGGTGCACAGGCCAAGCCAAGCCAAAGCTCTCAAAAGCTCTGTGAGTCCTAGAGACTAACAGAGGACACTGTCTTATGAAAGAGATGTTTCAAAGCTGCCTGGAAATTTAATTTATAATTGGGTCCCTCACATCCTTTGGGATTTAGCAGCAGAAGCAGCAATAGACTTGAAGGGGTTGAGAGTTTTTAATAAATGCAGCTTTGCTGGGGACAAGATGTTACTTCAATTTTTAAAAGGTAAAAGATTTACCAGGAGTAAGAACCTCAAATTAACACAAAAACGCACTAAGTATGATCCCTTCCATAGAGTAGATCCCTTTGAATATTTTTCCTGAAAATAGAAAAGATATTTTCAAACCTTTATGTTCCTTAAAAAGTAATTTAACATTCAGAGGGGGAAAAAAAAACAACTATAACTGCATTTTTACCCCATAAAACAAAAATGAAGTTTCCATTTCATTTACCATAGGGTTTATATCCTAATTGCTTACATGTTGTGGTTTATAATCCTTATAATTATAGATCTTGCAAGTTCAATGAAGAGCTCAAGGACACGTGGCCAATTAAGAGAAGGTAGAGCTAGACAAAAAGGAGTTTAATTCATTATCTTATGATTTTCCTACCATTTCACTCATCTTCTTTGGGTATCATTTTTAGGTTTGGGATTAGATGCATATACCCAATGCACAGATTTCTATTAACCTTTCTCTTAAGATATGTAATAAAATGCTGAAATCTGAATGAGACAATGATAATATCTATGAACTCTCCTGGGCATGTTTTGAGCCTGCAGACATTGTCAGAAATAGGCAAGAAATATTTATAAAATTGCTACTAAGGCCTTCAAAATAGAATGTATAATTTGGGACAAAACATACAGTATCAGAACCATAATATAATAGCAGATGCAGTAATTTCTTTTTTCCATTATAAAATAAACAAAAGTAGAAAGAAGTAAAAGAACAGTTCTTTAAATTTAATACAAGTAACAGTTAGTTTTTGTTTTTCTCTCCATCTAAGCAATATTTCCCTTAACTAATAGTCCCCACAAATAATATTGATTTTAAAATGCTTAAAAGATGTGCCATAAGACACGATGTTAAGAAAGTTTAATTATTGAATTTGGTAATTTAGTAGGAAAAAATATACCTGTTCACATCTTCATCATCATATTGCCACATCTGGGTATGGAAGTTATGACAGAGATATGAATTAAATTCAGATACATTGCTTAGTTTCACTACATTTCTGGGTTCTAAAATTCAGAGCAAGAATAATGATTTCTACTCTATCATACCATTGGAAAACATATCAATTATATTGATGATAATCCCAAGGAACCCCCTTTGGAGGTTCTAAGGCCTCTACGCAGTGTTACCTCCTGATGAGGTTGTTTTTCCTTCTGGTTTATCAAACAGTTCCTTGAACTAATTAATACATAAAGGACACATTGTTACTGTATTTTAGTTCAGTAATTTGCATTCATAATTACATTTTCACCATGTGTATGACTGAGTTGTATGATCAAATACAAGTGAAGCCCTATGAGAGGACTCCTGAGTCCCTGTGGGTGAGGAACAGCCTGGGCTGTAATGATTTTCCACAACAGCCCTGAGTACAAGTAGTCAGTTTCATAAGGGAAGGAGGCAACAAGACCCTCTCTCTGGGACAGGCTGTATGTCAAGAACATACAGATCTCCATCCATGCCACTGCTGTAAGATCCACTTGAACTCCTGGATAGACTTGCTGCTCCACCTGCACCAGATGAGGCAACAATGTCTGAGAAGTCGACACTGACTCTGTGAGGCCAGCTATTGGCCAACTGGCCTTGTATAAACAGCCTACTCTCTCCGTACCTGAGTTTCCATGTATGCAATCAGCAAAAGTTTTCTTCTGTCTCTAACATATTATGGAATGCTATTGTTAGGAGGTTAACCATAGTAACTCTTAGATGCTACAATGTTGTGATTCCTTAGTTTGGGGCCTGAGACCTTATTTCCCATTTTATTAATAGTCATTGAGTTATTATTCTCTAACTTACTTAATAATCTTACATCTATGCTATAAATTGTCTTTCAATGGCAAACTTACTAACTTGTCAAGGTCAATGGCAATTTATGCTTATTTTAGAAGCTGATAAAATAATTGGGCAAATTACAACCTTTCAGTCTTTAACTAGAAGCTTTTTTGCATAACGTCATGTGTGTTTCATATAAATGTTGAGAACAGTTTTTTTTTAAAGAAAAGCCTACCCCAGGAGAAGGCAATCTGATTTAAAATACATGCAATATAATCTGACATTTATAAAGATATCTGCAGAGCCCCAAATGGAAAATGTACTATATAGAAAGCAAGTATGGCGTACCACCAAACTACAGAGTTTATAATATGAAGAGTTAAAAAAAACAAATAAAAGCTTAGAGGAAAAGGAAATTGAATTTTCATGATGCAGAGATGAAAAGAACTATAAGCTATTATTTTTATTGGAAGGGGAAGAAGTTTTGAAATGTAAAAAGGTTCATAAGGCAAAAATATTTTGCTATATGAGCGGATTCAACCAAGCATACAAGTGAATTATAATATTACTTTTCCAGTAGGATTCTAGGTTTAAGAACGGCAACAGAAAGATAAATTTACCTAAAAAGAGCAGAGGCAGTTGTATTAAGATTATAAAGGTTTTTTTTTTTGGGTGGGGGGGAATTAAAATGATATAACATGATATATATCTATATTTTCTCTTTATTTAGAGATCATTTTCTTACATATTAATAAATGGATGATAAATCCAATTGATCTTGGTATTCAGTTTCAAATATTTCATAAATTAATATGTATATAAAATTAGTATTTATGGATATGACCAGTCAATAAGTGAGCAAATCTTTAGTTCCCTTATTGACATAATAATGCTATAAAAATATTTTAAAATAAAAACTCTAAAATAATTTCTACTCCTGTATTTCAATTTCGCAATAATTATGTTTTATTTTCAAATCATAGTTAAAATGTTGCTATGCCATTTATAAACTCAATTACATTGGATCTTCTGATTTTTTAAAAAACTTCAGTTTTAAAAATCAGCACTATATAGTGAATATACACTCAAGTTCAAAATAAGGAAAAATGTGAGGGCAGCAAATTCACATGTTCAGTTTATATAAAGCTCCAAAACTGTACTAAGTGATTATTGATAAATTCAGGTGGTCATGAAAGTCAATTCAAACCTAAATTAAACATCCAAATGAGAATCTGTGGTAGGCAGAAGGATGGTGTTTAAGTTCCAACCCCTGGAAACTATGAACATGTTATGTTACATGACAAAGGGGAATTAAGTTAGCAGATGATCGATTGCCAATCAGCTGAGTTTAAAATAGAGAAATTATCCTGGATTGTATAGGTGAGTCCACTGTGATCACAGGGTCCCTGAATGTGGACGAGGAAGGTAGGAGAGTAAGAATCAGTAAATAAATGGGGAAGGACTTGATCAACCACTGCTGGGTTTGAAGGTGAAAAGGAGTATTGGGCAAGGAGAAAGGGCAGCCTCTCTAGAAATTAGAAAAGAATAGTAAGGAACATAGCCAAGAGAACATAACCCTGCTAACACTTTAGTTTTAAGCGTATTGGGGCACATTTCTGACTTCTCAGCTCCAGAACTATAGGATAATATATTTGTGTTGTTTCAAGCTATCAAGTTTGTGGTAATTTGTTATAGTAGCAGATTAACATAGTAAACCATCCAGTGAATGGTCATGCCTATAATTGCTTAATTATGACCCAGACTGATTAGTTTAAATTCTCCAAATACCTTGGCTATTTTCCTTTTGACCATATACCAGATAAACCTGAAAGCAAAGCTATGACAATAATATTGTCCCTAATAAATATGCATTGATTCCCACATCACCTTGGAACTTCATTATCAAAATAAACTGCTATTCTTTCTTACCAAGGAAATAAGATTATATTTTAGAGAAGTATATAAATGATCTTTATACTGTTATATTCTTTGGTAATGCTAATAATCATGTATGTAAATATATATGTATTTTCAAAAGCATGTCTGACAATATGTCTAAAGTCTTTAACCACAACTTTGACATCCCCCTACAGGATTGAAAACACTCAAAAAAAAAAAAAAGAACTGTCTTAAAGTGGTGAGTGACCCATCACTGGTGATAATCAACCAAAGAGCTAGCCTGGATGTGGTAGATGGTTTTCTTATATTTTTCTTATATCTTATATTTAGTGGGAGATGAGATTCAATGAGCTTGAAGTTTCTTTCTGATTTCCAGTTTACAGGAATTTTTAATACAGAGGAAAATACTGACAGTAAAATTATTGGCAGGAGGAATGTTAAAATGTCTCCCATTAGATGTAAGAAGCTGGCATCTTTGTATCATTATACATTCCGTTCCGAAGTGAAATATCAGTATAATTTAAGGAGAAAGGAAATAAAGGAGCCACTTAAAATTACAATTAGAGAACCATATGATTGTTTGGTGACTATTTAAAAATGATCAAAATTACAACTACAGTTAACTCTTGAACAATGCAGCAATTAGGGGCACTGATGCACTCACAGTCAAAATTTCATGTCTCACTTTTAACTCCCCGAATACTTAACTACTAAGCTTCCTATTGACTGGAAGCCTTACCAATGACATAAATAGTTAATTAACATGTTTTGTATGATGTATTACATATTATAGTCTTATAACAAAGTAAACTAGAGAAAAGAAAATATTAAGAAAATCATAATGAAGAGAAAATATATTTACTGTATTTATTGGAAAAAATCCATATATAAGTAGATCCATGCAGTTCAAACCTGTGTTGTTAGTGGTCAACTCTATTGAGTTCAGAACTCTTATTTATATGTCAACCTGTTAGATTCTTTATATATATATATATAACTAGAAGAGATTACTACATAATATTGATTACTTAAAAATATTATTTGTTAATAAACTATGATAAATTTCTTAAAATTCAATTCAAATCAAAGTGCTCAGTATTTAAAAAAACAAGCAACAAAATAAACATCGAGAAACACCTCTTCAAATAAAATGCTGCATGTTTAGTGTGTTCTTTTTCATAGCAGCAAATACTACTCAGATGTTATGCAGAAAATCTACTTTTCTCTTTTTTTAAGCCAGCAGAAGGAATGTTATAAAATTACCTAATGGTTATACTAGTAGGTGGTACGATGTCATATTAGCAATCTTTATACAAAATGAAATGTTCTCTCAGAAGAAAAAAAAAAACTTTATTTCCCACACATCTATTTCCTGTGCCTGATTATCTTATATGCTATCTTCAAATCCAGAGCATATAAAGGACCTACTTGCCCATGGAAAGTAAGTCCTAGAAGGCCTAACAGTGTCTAAAATCCGGATCTGTTTGGTCATCTCTACACTGTGTGTCAATTTAGGGTAAAATAATGGAACCTTGGAAGAGTCATTTTGATAGGGTGGGGTCCTCTATTTGCCTAGAGTTCAATTCCTATTTCTTCCAAGCCAATGTTCCTCTTCTTTTCTGTATTTCTCAGGACCAACTCCACACCAAAGCAGATTGGGGGAGGGAGGTCAGTGTTTTTCAGATTGGCCACAATCCAACATTAGCTTTACTGCCATGAATCAAGAGCCCATCCTAATCCTTAGGAAAGGTATGAAAAATATGAATAACTCTCTGTGAATATGCAAAGCACCGGCCAGGCCCACAGGTGTCTCTTTCTGTTTTACATTTAAGTTTAATTCCTTAGGGGATTGAGTACTTTGAGATCTTTAGGACCCCTGCTAAAAGGCTAATACTTCTGGAACAGCAAATTGAGAGCTCTAACAAAAATATAATTAAGGACATAAAGGCTGATCGAGAATTGGACACCACCAAAGCAGGTAGAAAGAATTTACAAAGCCAAAATCTGGCCATGAAGTAGATCTGGGAATTGAATCAGTGGTGTAATTTATTAAAAACTCCATTGGTCGTGAATTTGACTATTTCCCAAAGACAGAGTATATTATGTAAATTTAGCTTTCTCAAAAGACAAAAAAAAAAAAAATACCATAAATGGCAAGTATATAAGATTGGATATGTGTGATTTTTCTACAGTAAATAAATAAACATAATATAATAAACTCCAAAATTAAAGCACCTAAGGAATTAAAATGTTATCTTTAAATTTTGACATAGTCTATTATTGGAGAAAAGTGTTTAAGAAATCTCTTCTGTGAGATTAGAACAGCATAACACATTTTTTTTTTACTGTATACTAAATGATAAACTTACATCAGAATTAAATCTCAACTGGCAAATGTTGCATGATATGATTTGCTTTCTTCGATGAGGAAGAGGAACCCCGAATGTATGATTTATTACAGCTTTCTGAATCGGGTCCATCTGTAGGGAGAAAAAAATACAACAAATAGAAATAAAGCTTGTCAGTTCCATTGGAATGTTGCCTATTTCATTAAAGAGCCAATCTGTACAGCTTCAATCTATTGCTCACATCATAAAAAACATTTTTATTCTAAGAAAAGGCATGTCTACTTTCTCGAAAAATAGGAAACAATAAGCTTGAAGATCACTATGGTAATAAATGTATCCATTAGAGTCTGTGTACTATTTTTCTCATTTAGGATCAACAATTGTCTCAGTTTGATAATACTAAAATATAATTAAAGGTTTATCAATACTTGAGTTATTGCGAATGCCAGCAATCTTGCAAAAAAGTGTATCTACACCATTGCCCCAAATATATTACAAAATAGACCTGGTCAGACAATCAGCTCTGAAAGTAAATTATGCACTATTATCCAACATTAACTTTATGCTATTTGGCATCTTTTCTACTGAGAATATAGTACACAGTATACACTTTCAGCTTTTAAGAATTCTAATACATGGAGCTATCAGTTCCATTCAAAAACCACTTATTGCTCATCAGGTATACTGTGTCTCTACAGACTTATTTTTTGAGGTTCGAAGAGTTTGGGCCAGGTATCAGTTATTTCTCTCCATCCCATTTTTTCAGGACAGGACAAGTTGACACCCAAAACATAATGTCAACAATTCAGTTCTAATAAAGCTTAACATCTCCTCACCAAGCTCTTTCCTACAGTCCACATCAGTGGTTCTCAACCCTTAGATAAAAATTTTGATCTGCTTCTTAAGATTTGTGAAACCTCTTTGAATATCTGTCTCTATATCTTAAGATTATGATGAGGTTTAAAAGTGATAATTCATAAAATTTACTTAGCACAGTCAGTGCTGGGCACATTAACGAGTCAATAAATGTTGGCTATTAACATAGAACACTCTTAATGTAGTGTTTAAATAACAGCTGTAACAACAATAAATATAATAGCCCTCAGCATTTATTAAGTGCCTTTTATTAGCTAAGTACTAGGCTAGGTGGTTTATATATTAAATAGATACAAAGAACAAAAAGAAGTTGTCATGTAATCATTTTTTCTTCTATCATCACTTAATTTTTTTTTCTGATTTTAATCCTGGCCCAGATTCACCTATCCAAGAGTTTTCTGATTACTCCAAGGTATTAACAAGTTCTAGTACCTCTCCCCCCTTACTAGTGACTTCTTCATACTCCCTTTTAAACCAGTTTTATTTAGGTATAATTTACAAACACTAGCATTCACCAGTGTTAACTGTAGAATTGGTTGAGATTTGACAAATATACACAGTAATATTAATTATCAAATAGAGCATTTGAATTGCCTGGGAACGTTCCTTCCTGTCCTTCTGTGATCATTTTCTCAAAGTTCATATAAAAGAAATCATACAGTATGTGGTCTTTTTGACTGCCATCTATCATGCAGCATAAAGTTTCTAAGAGTTAATCTTGTTGTTACCTATATCAATAATTTATTCCTTTTTATTGCTGAGTAGTATTCCTTCATATGGATACACCACCATATGTTTACTCATTTGTCAGTTGATGAACATTTGAATTGTTTCTAGTAAATTCTATAATCTTTTCAAGTTTTAATATACAATCTAAAGCTTATTCCTTAACTTCAGTTCAGTGTTTTACTTAGAACATTGAAATTAAATTAAAATTACAATCTCTTTTCCTTAGGTTGGATGTACTACCAGAGAGTAGTTTGAAAGGCCACAGGACATAGTATTGGATTCTTCTGTCTCCCTCTCTCCCTCTCCTTCCTTCCCTCCCCGCAAATTCCCCTCAGATCCAAAATAGATAATGCTCAGAGCTTGAAAAGTCCACACAAATCTGTGAATCTGGGCTGTTTCAAAAGACTTCATTCTGCTTCCCAGGATCACTCTTAAACTACTTTAAACATGCCATCATAATGCTTCTATGACAACAATTACAGAGAACACTGGGGAATAATTTCCCTTTCAGCCAAGAGCTAAAGAAAATTAAAAGCAGAAAGAGGTCACTAACTTAGAAGTAGTTGTCTTGTCATATTATATTGCATCTGTTCTGTGCATAAATGGGGCCCATTTCTATCAGGGGATTAGGTAAATTATGTCTATAACCTATTTAGAAATATTGAAGTACTCTTACAATAATACAATGAAATAAAAATGTACAACACATTTATATTAAAGATGCTTTCTGAAACGTGGTGTTGAGTATCATATATTAGTGAGCAGTATTATTTTGGTCTTTCAATAACACTGAGAAAGCAATGACCACATTCAATCCAAATTCGTGTAGGAGGTATTTTGGAATTAGACCCCATGCAAATGTGATATATTCTCTAGATTTAATTTTTTTGTTTAAATTGAATGATGTTTTGGTCACCGACTATAAAATCAAATTTCACAATGCAAAGTTGCATATTCTTCTTTGGAGACAATTTTATTTCCCAGCATACTCAGGAGAAAAACACAACTGAATTATATTTTAAAAACAAAAGTTACATCAACAAAAAGTATTTTATTTATCTTTCTCATTTTAGGAATCTAGTACAAAAAATGATGTCTAATGCCTTTATTACTTAACATAAATCACATTCACCTCTCTAATATATACATCTATAACTATACATAAAACCACTTACAAAAAGGAATTTTGAAAGGGCAATATATACATAATAACCAGTTTTGTTGTTAAATAGTCAATTAAGCAAATCCATGTGGTACATAAGTAAAAGTAGCTTCTACTATTAACTCAGGGGATATATAGTCACTTTGATCATTTTGTCTAAACATACCATTATTTACCATTATAATCAAACATTTTGTTCAAAGTGAAAGCCATTCATGTGGGTTTTTCCCCATGAACAAATAGGTCTGATTTGTCAAAACAATCGCACCTCATTGTGTGTATGTATAATATCATTAAGTATTTTTTTTCTACAAAATCAGTTTTAAGAGATGCCAATGTGTATAGGCACAAAAAAAAATAGGGGTTCTTGGGTCAAATAAGTTATAGAAAACCTAGATTTTACAGCCTATGTATTCACAGTGCATCATAAAATATTAAATTCTCTGAGATATCTCATAATAAAAATGTTTAAAATAAATAATTTCTAAAATAATATAACCAAATCTTTTGTCATTTTATTTGTTTTTAAATTTAGCATGCCTGATTCAATGCATGCTGTTTAGAAAATAGTAATCTGGAGAAATAAAGTCATTATAGAAATACAAATAAAATGTAAAGCCTTCAGCACAAAAGTAAGGACATAAACTAAAAATGCAATACATAAAAATCAGGTCCATAAAACTTATCCCATGTATCACTAAATTAAAAACTGAAAGAAATAGCAAAATATACATGGCATTTTAAGGCATCTTTATTTAATTTTTAAAGTAGGATATTTTAAAAGCTAAAATTTTCTAAAAATGATACTCAATCCCCTAACACAAACAAAAGTGAAGAATGATACACTACTTATTGATATGCTTACCCAAACTCTAGACTAAAATTCAATTTCAAACTCAGTATGGCCTTATTTAAAGCCAAATGAATATGTTTTTCTTCATTTCAGGCTTAAAGATCTGTGCATTTCTATCTCAGACCCAGCTCTTCCATCACTTCCCCTCTGGGCATTGTGCTAAATTGGTTTGTAAATAAGTACCAGGCACAGCCTCAGGTAGAGCAGCGGTAGCACAAGGTTCTGAACCTGCTCTAAGGATGCCTGTGGTATTTTCACAGGAAAGGGCTTAACCTGGGTTTACATTTCCTATTCTAGGAGACCGCCTCTTTCTCTGTTCCTATTATTATTGTGGATTTCAGTTTTAAAATCAGAGAATAAGAACTTAAATGTCAGGAAGTTTAGAAGTCCAGAAATATAAAGGTTGTCTCTTCCAGCTGGTATTTCTATGTAACAATGACCAGTAACAATAACTCTAAAGGTTACATACACTTAAGGGCATTTAGAGTGTGCTTTTTGTTTATAAGCATTATTTCTATCCTAACAATTTACTGAGGAGCTCTCATTGCCCCTTATCTAAAATAATACAAGTAGTAAGCGGCAGAGCCAGCTAATACCCACAGCCTCCCACTCTGCCTCTTTGCCTTCCTCAGACACCACAATAAAGCTTTGTGATATCTATTGTCCTGAATATTTATGACTCTGTAGAATTAAGTGACACCGAGTAGAGACTCTGGTAGATTTATTACACCAACTATGAATTAGTAAAATTTGTGTTTATATTGCTTATATTCATTTAGAAAACACTAATAAAAACATTCCTAATAATCTCACTCTTGCAATGAATTTGTCCATTTGAAAAATCTGCAACTTCTGTCCTTTCTATTTTAATGGATAAATAACTTACATATAAAAAAGTGCATACATCTTAAGTGTGTCATTAGTTGATTTTTTAAAACATGTACATACTCCCATGTTATTATTATCCCAATAAAGATGTAGAACACTTCCTGAAATCAAGAAGGATCCCAGTCTTCCTCTTACCCAGTCAATCCCTCTAGTAATCACTACCATTATGAGATCAGCGTAGATTATTTTTCCTGCTTTTGTACTTTATAAAATGTAATCATATAGTATATATTCTTTGGTATCTAGTTTCTTTCATTCAACATTTGTTTCTAGAATATTTTGTCCCTTATTCATTGCTGTAGAGTATTCTACTACATGATCATATTACAATTGTTTGCCAGCTCTACAGTTGGTGGTGATTTGGGTTGTTTTCAGTTTGAGCCTATTATGAATAAAGTTACTATAAATATTCATGAACATGTGTTTCATTAGATATAGAAGTCATTTGTCTGAGATATATAATTAGAAATTAAGTTTCTAGGTTGTAGGATATGTATAAGTTAAACTTTACCAGATATTCCTAGAGAGTTTTTTTTAAATGGTAGTTACAATACTAAAATGCAATTCTGGCACTAGGTATCCAGAGTTAATGTCGTCTCTACAGGTGAAGAGCAAAGTCCCCAAGACTATCAGCATTTCAGAATTTAGCCACTAATTTGGGAGTTCCCAAGTCACCTGCACTTCTGACAAACTGGCTACCACTTCAGGGGCTCTATGACCCCTGAGGTTTCGATAACTTGCTAGAATGACTAACAGAACTCAAGAAAGCACTATTAATTATGATTACAGTTTTATTATAAAGGATACAAATCAGAATAAGTCAAATGGAGAGACCAATAGGATGAGGTCTGAGAGAATCCTGACATGTAGCCGCCATTGTGTTCTCCGCACAGAATCAGGACACATAACCTTCCTGGCACCCTCCCAGCCAAGAAGTTCACTCAAGCCTTGCTGTCCGGAGTTTTTATTGGGATTTCATTACATAGGCATGATTAATTGAATAATTGGCCATATGACTGAACTGAGTTACAAACTCCTTTCTTCTCCCTGGAGGTCAGACTGACATTACCTGTTCAAAGCCCAGTCCTCTAACTGCACAATCTTTCTGGTGACTGACCCCTATCCTATGTCATCTCATTAGCATAAACTCGGGTGTGATCTAAGGTGTGCATGATCAACAAAGATACTCTTATCACTCAGGAATATCCAAGATTTTAGAAGTTACTTCCAAAGAACAGAGGATGAAGACATGCAAATTCTTTGTTACACAATGGTTGTATATCTTTATACTCTTAAATGCATAATTTTACATAGTTGTAAGTATAATATAGAATATTTTTCTTTCTTTCCATTTAAGAATGTGTCAAAAGAACACTTTTATTTAACTTCGATGTTTATATTTATCAATTAAATGGTGGCATACTATCTCACTAAATGATTGTACCACAATTTACTTAGTCAATTCTCAGTCACTGCATATTTAGGTTGTCATTTTAAATTGCACTGCACAGATCATCTTTTGTGGTGTAACGTTTTTCTGAGAACCATAGTGTCTTGGAGATGGAAAGAATCTCAGTGATCACATTTTCTCTCTCATTCTATTTAAAAGGCCACTAAAGTCCAGAGAGGTGAAATGTCCTAATGAAAAAATGGTCAAGGAACCAACTTGTCACCTCCCAGTTCTAGGTTCTTACAGCTATAAAATATGACACCAAATCTGACTCTTCCTCTTTCTCCCCATATAGAAAGTAACAACTGGTTAAGAACTACTCTAAAATCTTTCTTCTTTATTTGCTAGCTATTTTATTTTAATGTTTTGAACCTGCATTTTCTCCCCTGTAAAATGAGGTGATAATCACTGATGAGTTTTTGGTGATTAAGAAATTATACTAAGTGTATACATATTCCAGCACTGTGTCTGACATAAAAAGTACTCAATAAATGCAGCTGCTTCTGCTATTATTACTTTATAGCAATAATGGTAAACCTCACCATTCCTTTCCAGAATCAGAAAACCCAGAAAGAGTAGAAAGAGGCCTCAGGAGATCCATATGATCCAAATCCAGGAAAAGATATATAAATTCAACTATGTTAAACTTCAAATTATATTTGAAGGAAACAATAACTAACTTTAGGTGAGCAAACACTTCTATGTATGAATCACTTTTAGTAGGGCCTATAAGTCATATCTCCTTAGGCCTTCACAGCATCCATACAAGGCAGATATTTTTTTTCCTTTGAATTAACGTTATTTTATAGCAATTTTAGATTCACAGCAAAACTGAGCAGAAGGTACAAGGTAGATTTTTTTTTTTTGCCTCCATTTTAAATATGAGAATGTTTAGGCACAGGGACATGAATTTAACTGGATTACAGTTTGAATGCTAAGTACTTCCAGACCTGTGATTTGAATTCAGGTAATCTGATGCCACCACTTTGACTCTTAAACACTGTGCTAGATTTTCTTTCCTCAGCAAATGAAAAAATTAATATGTATAAACAAAAAGAGATGGGGAGAAAATGTCTGCAACATCTAAATCAAGGATTATGTATTCCAGCTACATACAGAAGCTCTAGAAATCGCTATGTGAAAGATAAAAATACCAATGGCAAAATGGTCAGGACATACTAAAAGGCAATTTATAGAAGAAAATATCCGAAAGGTCAATAAAAAATAAAATGTGCTGGTTATTGTAAAAATAAAATTTAAAATAATGAGACAATTTTTACACAGTGGGCAAAAAAAAAAAAATCTGACAGCATTCAGTATTGATAAGGATTTGGGAAAAGTAAAGAAGAATTTAGCAGCACCTAGTAAAATTTAAAATAAATTGACTATGTGACCTAAATATTAAACTTCTGGAGAAACTCTGAGTTCCCTGCAGTTTTGTTTGCATTGGCCAAAATTTTGAAACAACCTAAATGGCCATCAATAGGAGAAATGATAAATGGTCAAAGAGATGTAAGATGAAACATCAATACAGAAGTTACAAGGAATTCCTTAAATATTTATTTAGCAGCATGGACAAACAAAACAAAATGCATAAGAATATCTACAATATGACATCAAACACCAAAAAAACACACATCCATGATCAATAAAAAAACAAAAGCAGAAAAAATATTATCCAGGCAACAACCATCAATCACTTCTAATGAACAAAAGAGACAACCAGACATCAAATATCTCCTGAAGTACAATGCCATCTATGTATCTAAAGTAAAAAACCTAAATCTGATCAAGCCTATAGATGTAATTACCAGTTTTCAGAAAATAGAGAGACAGAGAACATGTTAAAAGTTTCTACATGGATAAAATCAGTGAATTCCAAACTGGGAAACCATAGAACAAATGACATACTTTTTTGAACAAATAAACAGCTAGAACATAATAGGGGAAAGACTTATAATCTGTATAATATTTGATAGTTAAGAGATACAGTAATCAATTACAAACGATGGGCCTTACATGGATTCTTATTTTAACACACTGTAAAATAAATATTAGGAGAAAATAGGGGAAACTAAAACTGACTATTTATAACAATAAAGAATTATTTTTAAGTTGTGATAATTGGTATGTTTAAAAAGTCATAATTTAAAATATACACTGAAATATATACTGAGTAGATGATATTATGACTGATTTTCTTCAAAATAAAAATTAAAAATCACATCAAAAATTGATAAATTGAGGATGTACATATTTGTATGTAAAAATATGCTAACTAGAGTGAAAAGAAGAGTGTATGTCACACTCATTAATAATTGTCTTTTGGGGATATAAGGATGGGACTAGGACAGTGGCTAAAGAGAACTAAAGCTATATACATAAAATTTCATTTCCTCTAAAATATGAAACAACTAGAAACAAAAATGACAAAATATTAAGCTGTAAAATTATGATTAAATATGGGTTTTGTTATAATATTTATCATATTCTTCTACTTAAAAATCTAAAAGTTCACATGCAAACCTTTAGTAGAACATACATGAGTAAAATGCACATGAGGGATGATGTCTTTATTCTCCTTTCTATGGGACTAGTGTTGGAAGGGAGTTAAACAGGAATATCAGTCACCCAAGTCAACGACAGCTCTGAGTGGGGTGTGTTGGGGATGCACATTAAGTCTGATGATTTCTTTGCTTTTGTCAAACAGTAAAGGATGTGCATGAATTCATTCAACAAATTCATTTAACCAGAGATAAGTTTATTTCCATCAATCTCTTTAATCAGGTCAAGCCCTAATCTGCTCATTTAAATCAACTAAGAAATATAACATGTATAAATCACATAAATACATTAAGGGTACAGCCAATTTTTCAATGCACCAAGCTCTCTTTTACCTTTTACATTCATGTCTTTAGCACATTCCACTCCTTCTGCCTTGAGAAGTCTTTTCCTCATGGTTTCAAATTCATCTTCCCCTGGCTAATGCCTGCCCATTTTTTCAGGAGTCCAATAGATACTCAACTCTTCTTCCAAAATTCTTCACTGACCCCTTTCAAATAGGCCTGGTGTTCCCACTCATTCTTCACAATCCTCTATCACACTATCTGAAGATACCTCTTGACTTGTTGTCTTTCTCAACACAAATTGGGAAAAACAAACAAGTGTTGGCAGGCCTGCATCCCATTGTTCTTTGTATGCAGCCATCGGCAGACTGGCTCACACTTATTAAAGGCTTAAAACATGTCTATTGAGTTGCTAAATAAAGTCCAATATCAACACATAATAGAGTTGAAATGGTACTTACAATAGCAGTGGAAAAACCTGGCTTCACAAGAAATCTTAAAAAATAGAAGCTAAAGAGAGCTTAGTAGAAGCAAAGACATATAGGAAATGACTCCATGATACAACATGGCATACAGGATATAGATGCTGGGAGTAGACTCTATAACAGTGAGTCACTATTGTCATCAAAGTAACAGAAAATGGTTGATAGACTGTCTTAACACTTTAATGTGCCAACATCAGACCATTTTTCCACCAGACATCTTCCTAGATAAAGGCCAATAGACATACTGGTCTCCTGATCAGTTAAAGAGAAGAGGATTTGATTCAGAAAACCAATGCTTGGATTTGAAATGAGCAAAGGCATTTGGATGCTCTCTAAGTACCCAGGGTATGTCCGCATGTAAGAGACATTTCACTGTCAGTAGCTTTCTGCCATGGCTATTTTCCCTAATGTTCTATGAGAAGGCTAATAAAGGGAAACATAGGAAGTTCAAAGTAAAGGATGGATGAGCTTAAGGGAATTTTAAGACATTATTTTTCTTTGAATCATTTATGCACTCAAGCAATGCCAGTTTAACCAATGTGCTTTGTAGCCTTGTCATGGAATGCCCCTGATACCTGCTCTCCGAGATTTTTAAGTGGTATATGGATTGTTACCAATACAATTTCTCAGTCATGAAATTTTCATCCTGGGCACATCTCTGAAATTTATCTACTTGTGTTTTTAGTGAGGAGGGGGCTATGTTTCACCCATGCTCATGTCCCCCTTCGTTCTCTTTCCTTTCCCTAGAACATAGTGAGCACTCAATATATATTTTAATTTTACTGAAATTTCTCATTTTATAAATGAGAAAAGTTATACCCCAAGGAGGAATATAAAAGTCTAAGAGAAAAAAGGAAGACAAGAAGGTGACTTCATTCTATTGATGGGCTTCGTTTTTTTGGCAACAGTATTTTTTTTAGCCAATATATATATTGTTTTAGCCTATATATAAAAATATATGATATATTACATATATATTACATACATATAGTTTCTTTGTAAAGCATGAATGTTGCCTAATCACACTAATATCACCCTGTAGAGAACACTCCAGTGTTTAATACTGGACACTTAAAAAACCTTGTTATCAGCATTACAGGGACTTAATTTGACTCAAATGTTTTGACATGAATCCTGTTTTTGGTGGATTTAAATAGTAAAATCTCTTTCAAAGACAATGAATGCCTACCTATGCAAGAAGTTAGGTTCTTCAGTGGTCTTCAGGCTTGGTCTCTGAATAATGACTAAGGTAATTAAACCCAACAACCCTAGAGTTGGGATTACATTTACGTGGAATGCCCCCAGAGAACATGGCATTATTGACTAAGAAGGAGAATAAACTTCAAAAATCCATTTTATTACCAGCTCTACTAGAAGTCCACAAACATATCTGATTCCTAGCCAGGAAACGTGGGCCAGCTGTTAAAACCTGCTGTATTATGAGATGAAAAGAAAGGTGAGGACAAAATACTTTTGTGTATAAATCACTGATGGATAAATTGAAAGAATTTTCTCTTTCTCTGAAATCACATCCTTTCTACTTCTCTGTTGTTAAATTCCTCTGTTTTTTAACATCATGGTATTATTATATAAAGTGATTATGTTCTTGTTTGAAACAATTCAAAGGTCTTTCATATCTCCTTCATATTTTAATTGTGTAATAGTTTCCTAGGGCTGGTGTAACAAACTACAAACTCAGTGGCTCTAAACAAAAGAAATTCATTATCTCACAGTTTGGAAAGCTAGAAGTTTGGCATCAAGGCGTTGGGGACATACTTTCTCTGAAACCTGTGAAGAGAATTATTCCTGCCTATTCCTAGCTTCTGGTATTCTACCAGCAATTTTTGGTAAGCTCTGGTTTATAGACACATCACTCCAATACTCAATTCTTCTGTATGTGTTGGTCTCTGTGTCCAAATTTCTACTGTTTATATGGATACCAGTCCTATTGGATTAGGGACCACTCTACTGAATTCATTTCAACTTGATTACATCTGTAAAAAGTACATTTCCAAATAATGTCTCATTCTGATGTATTGGTGTTTAGGACTACAACCACCTTTTTTGGGGGGAGACACTCAATCCCTAACAAATGGAATGGACAATATAAAATACAGAGGGCACTGTAAAATTTTACTCAGACACTAATTCTAGGATTTCTTGGTTAAAGGAAAAATTCAAATTAAAATAAGTTTTCTTGTCTTAGTGGTCAAAACTAAAAGGGAAAGCTTGAATAATGTATCACTGAGACTATTCCTTTCCCATCTTCTTTTTAATATGATCAATTTTAGCCTCAAAGAGTTTTGTGACCTCCAAGGGTCTGGGAAGAAGAAACAAGTTCAAGTTCAAGTAACTGAAATACAGAGAGGTAAGGATAATAGAATTGAAAGAAGTAGTGCAGATAGTTACTAAGGGGCCTGCAAAAAATGTAGATGAGTTATTTATGAACTATCACAAAATCAAAGTTATAAGGTCTATAAAAAAGTTAAACAATGGCACATTGGTATGAGCTATGTGAATGATTATCTAATTTTGGTTAAATTAGAAAATACATAAATTTGGGGCTATATATTTTGCCTTGTACTATTTTTTTCTTACTCCTTTGCTTGTTTGTTTCTTTGTTTATACTACCATTTAGTGCCTTTGAGAAAGTATAATGATGTGTGGAATGGCTCTTTTTATATAAATTCCAACTCTGTCAGTATCTATATGTGTCTTCTAGCATGAAAATTCCAAGATAACACATGTATGTGAAATTAAGCATGTAAGGATAACCTTGCTTGTTTTTGCTTTGTTCAAAAATGAAACTAGACATATACATGTTTGTATATGTGTGTATACACAAGCATACATATTATTTAGATACCAATTTAAGTGCCCGTATTTATCCACTAATTCCATACATAAAAACTCTCACTGCTTAGAATTTGGCATGACTCAATTTCTTTTGTTCTGTTCGGGTTAGGCTTGATAATTTATTAATATATTCTACTTCTTGTACTGATATATTCTTTCACTGATTTATATACACATTTCCCCTACCTTCTCCTGTGGGTGGCCCATATACCACCTTCTCTTAGCCAGTGATGTGGAATTCAAGACACAAGTGACATTTTATGGTGGCAAACACTGCCTTTCATGAAGTAGCCCAGGCCTACATCTCTAGATACATTTCCATTCTTCTTTGCCTCAAATATTTTGCTTCTATAATACAGATCTGCTTGCAAGTCCTTGCATAATCCAGTGTGGTTTCTTGTCTTCTTACCTTTTGTAAAGCTCTTTCATATTTTTTAACATCTATGAATTAAATATTACATGGAAAATTTCTGTCTACTTTTGGAAATGTTATTTTCTCCAAGAGGATCTCGGTAGGTCAGATTAAATGCTCCCTCTCCCAGTCCTCAAAATACTCTATACGTTCTAGCATCATGTGATACTATCTGCCACTCAAACACTCCACTGATACTTCTCTCCTCCCCAACCTGCAAAAGATATAGTTTTATTTGTCATTGAAAAGCAAGTGTCTGAGGACAGATAATGCTCAATAAAGTTTTACTGTTGAAGAAAGTAATTAGATGTGTAAAAGCAGCCACTCCAGCCAACTGTCAAACATTTTAAGGGGGGAAAGTATTCCAAGATAGAATTCTTCATTGAAGCCACTTTGTTCAATTTTGTAGAAAAATTGCTTTGTCATCAAAATGCACTGTCATCTGAAGCAGATTGTGCTTAGGGGCCTTGAGGTAAATATTCAAAATGAACTGCATGTTTTAAAGTAAAAAGAATAATCTGCCTCTTAAATGCTTGGCACATATTTAAGGCAATCATTCTCAACCTTGGCTGCACACTGGGAGTTGCCCAGGGAGCCTGTACCTTGAACAAAACCCCAACACAAGGAAAATCCATTCAATGTTTAAAGACACTATAGGGAATGGTTAAGAAGTACTGGTTAAAACCCAGGTATTAGAATCAACTTCCTGTGATTAAAATGTTTTCAGCAGATGCTTCCAGGAAACCAATGTCTTCTTTTCTACCAATAGATAATTTTTAGGCAAATAATCCTATGAGGGATGTGATATTATCCTTGTTTTACAGAAATGGAAACCGAGGAACAGCCAGGATTAGTTGCATGTCATGGTAACCTATTTATTATCAGATAGCTCTAAGATTTAAATCAAGGTTTATTAAAATCCAGTATTATTCCTACATATCACACTGATTCTCAAACATGTGTAGCAGCTCAATAAACTTCTGAATTCAATTTAAAAACTGGATCTGAATTTAGGGTTCTTGGGAATTGGCAAGCTACATCAGAACAACTTGAAATAAATAAGTGCTATTATAAAGTATTTCTAACAATTGACTTGCTTTTATTATGTTGTAGGCTATTTTTAATCCTCAAAGTGTGCTTAAAATACTGTTCCACTTCTCTCTCTCTCTTTCTCTACTCTGCCTGCTTTTCATTTCCTGACCATTTTTAAGGACTTAAAGAAACTAATGTAAAGTTGAATTGTAGTTAGAAGCTTGAATCTGATGTAACAAAGGACAAGTGGTCTGCAAGACATTCTCAACTATGGAGATCATAGAATGATGAAGCTGAGGCTATCTGGTGCTCCCAGAAATCTTAAAGATCAAACCCACCTGAACCAAAGACAAAGGTAACTTGATACCTAAGAACCTCTATTATCCATTTTGGTTATACTTTAAATACTTTTGGTGCCTGCCACATAGAAACACACACACACATACAAAACATAATTTGGGGGTTTGAAAACCTCCCAAATGCAGTGCCAATAGACTATTGGTGGTTTACTGCATAAACTACAATGTAAATTGTATAAACTAAAATATAAACTGCAATCACTTAAACCATTCTTTACATGGCCCCAAAAGGGCTGCCAATCTCAAATGGATTCCCGTGAGCAAGCACATCGAAAAACACCGATTTGCGAGGTTATTTTGTTAGTTGGCACACTACCTAGTACATTTTGTATTTCCCATGCATTTCAAGTTTTTTCACATTGGGACTCTTGTACATACTGTGCTATAATTTATTTTCTAGTTTTATTTGTTTTTATCAAATAATATACACATGGTAACAAACCAGAGTACAACACAGTTTCAGATAAAAAGCAAAACTCTTCCACTCTAACCCTCCTAAACCAGAGATAAATGCTTGTAATATTTATTATTATTATTATTATTATTATTATTATAGTTGCCATAATTGCTCTAAATAACATGCAAACATATTTATATATCTAGATACTAATAAAGATAAGTTAATATGTAGACACCTTTACACTTTCTTTGTTTCTTTCCATACACATTTATATAAACTTTCAAAGTTTTATTAATTTCAATATTCTCTTGTCATTTTATAATACTACATAATATGTTCCTACTTTTATGTTTGGTTCCACTAATTTGAGTCAGTATCTCAAATTTCTTGCTTTAAGTTGTTTTCTTACAATTTCCATTTCTAAATTCTCTCAACTACATTTACACTTTTAGATGTTCAAAATGTTCTCACTGAAATATTGTGTACTCTAACTACAACCTATTCTTATCGACTTTGTTCAAAGATGACTCTAGTGTTTGAAAGCTAATAAAATTATCATTGTTTTGACTTTATCGACATTTTTGTCTGCTGACCAAGTAACACAACAGGATTTTTTTGTATGGTTCCTGTGCTACAAATCTTGCCCCATACAAGAGATTTTTCTTTTTAGCTTTGAGTAAGGTAGCTTCTATTTTCTCACTATACATCAATTGCTTGAAATTCTGTCCTATTTCAACTAATTCATATATTAAAACATGCTTTTCTATTATTTCTTTTTGCCTTTGTTTCTATATAAATAATGTGGTTTTATTTTAAATTAAAACAATATTTCTCTTCTCAATCAGTTCCCATGCTTTCAGTGCCCCATCTCATGCTTTCTTCTTTATTCACTCACCTTCCACCTGTAGACCCTAATTCTAGATCTTCTTCAAGGTTCTGACTTTATATTTTTCTCCACTTTTTTTTCTTTAAGTTATCTATGCATTTCTGCCCACCATGTCTCTGGTTTCCATAGATATTTAAATATTTACCTGTTGGTGACCCAAACCACCTTTGTTCTTTTGTGTCTTTTTCATATTTCTTTATGTTTATTTCAAGGAAATCTTGAGAGAAAACGAATTATGTTTGTATGATCTTTATCCCATTTTGAAAAAAAAAACTAGAAGTTATTACTACATGTGTTTTAATAAAAAAATCTAAAGAAAAGTATGTATACTAAAAATGTACACTAATCCAAAATACCTGCTAGCTGCTTTCTCCCACTTCTTAGAATGTATATTTCTTTTCATTATGAAAACAACATATGATAGCTAAAAAACTACAGTTTCATCCTTCCTCTGCTGCTGTTAACTTTGCATTTTAAGTAAAATTTCTAAACTGATTCTCTAGATCTTTCTTGATAATAATTTGCATATTGTAAAAATCCTTGACTAAAGATAAGCAAATATAAAAAAGGCAATCAGAATGAAGAAAATGCACTAGTACTAAAGACTTCTGCTAATTACCTAGCAAAATTATCTGGCTGCCTGAGTACCTCTGGGATGGCAATGTTAACACTTAAGAAAAACACATCACATATCAAGTGTCAGGCTGCTAAGCTAAATTTCAAACAATTCCAAAACATTAAACAGGAAAAGACCATGCACGGCATGACACAACTTGGCAAGAGTTCTTGTAACTGTTTGCACTTTATCATATAAATCCACAAAGGAACTAAAAAACAAGACAATTCAAAGTTCAAAAGGGGGTGAAGGGAATAGCTGAGAATTAGAAAATGGAGAGATAAAACTGGTTCTAAAAATATGAGTTATCCTGATATTTCGTGGTGGACAGTCTTGGGTCACCTCCTAATTTTTTGACCTTGGGAAAGAGTATTGGGAGGATTAAATATGATAATATATGAGAAACACCTGAAACAGAACAAAGCATGTTCAGGATCCATAACCATACTGTGGTTTTCAGAGCCAAATAAGTGGAAGAAACAATAACTCTTATGCTGTTTTCCCATGCTAAAGAACATGCCTGAAGTATAGAGTCATTAAAAAAATTCTCTATTGGTTGTTCAGATAACACATAGTTAAGATAACACATTGAAAGCAATGAATTAAAGATAAATTTGGAGGGTTGATCAGTTTGATAAAATTTTAAGGAAGAACCTGAATACACAGACCTAACACATAGGCTTGAAAGAAAGGATGCCATGTGAAGTAGATAGACATTTTCTGGACCTCTGTGGACTTTTGTCTGAGGAAGGATCTATATTCTAACCACTGCAGCAGATACAATAATGCAAAACAAATGGTACTGAGTTCCAGAAAACAATTGAGAATAATGAATATTAGAAAACATATAAATAAATTTTAGTTCAAATTAGCAAGTGTTGAACTAAAAATATGAGCAATGCGTTATGGGAGCAGAGGAGAGGAAGCCATTACTCAGTTTGGTGATGTCCTGAAAGATGTCAAAGAAATGATCATGTTTGGGTTAAGTGAGTAAAGATTATTTAGATAAAAAAAGGGGACATGACAGGTATAATAGAAACCACCAATGTAAAGCATTAAAAAGTGTGATGTCAGTAAACATTTAAAATTTAGGTATGAATGGAGAACAGTATGAATGGAAGCTATGAAAGTGACAAGGTAAATTGGGGTATGTGCATAAAATGTGTGCTATGGTAATTAATTTGTCTTTTCAGCATTATTAAACTATAAGGAAACATTCAGCTCAAGAGTACATGTAGCAATATTGGCATTTAAAAAAATAATTTAAACAAGAATCTGCAAGAAGAAAATCAATCTGCCATCAGAAAGACATATCAGGAGGATGTGGCAGTAGTCTACCTGAAAACTATAGGTCTTAATTCAGCCTGTAGCAACTGAAGGATTGAGGGACAGATTGGGGAGATTTTTAGGAGACAGGCTTTTAAGTCAGCATTATATTTTTTGAAATAAGGCCCACGGCAGCCTCATTCTTTTCATCTGGGTAACTGAAGGGATAGTGACAATATTAACTATTGCATAAAGGAAAAATGATAAATTTCAGAAAGGCATGTGTGTAAGTATATGCATGGGTAGAGGAATTAACGAGTTCATTATTGGGAATATATTGAATTTTATGTACCAATGGTAGGCTTTATACAAGTTATGCACTAGATATGTAAAAAATTAGAAACAAGTCTCAAGAGTTTAAAGCTGTATTCAGTGTTAAAGTTAAAAATTTCATATTTCTTTGTGTAACTGAAGATATAGGCATGGATAATATGTAATAGGTTTTTGAGTAAAATTAGGAGAGGACTACAAAGAGATTCCTGGGAGGAACTGATCTTTCTGTAGATTGCAGACGGAAAAGATACAACAAAGGAACTGAAGAAGAGAGAGTTGGAGGAGAAATAGGAGAGAATGGAACAATTGTATCTACAGGAAAAAAGAATCTAAAAAAAAGGAAATTATTGTATGGGCCAATTTCTGTGTAATTTTTGAAGACTTTACAGAGAGTAGATTCTATGATCTCCTTTGGATGCCCAATTTTAATGCCTAAAAGCTTATAGTGCTTATATTGTAGATGGCAGACACTCTGACCAAGCCTGGTTTTACTAAGACAAGATAAAGTCCCTGGTCTCAATGAATGTAAAGTCGAGTAAGGAGGATAAATATATGTAAATATAATTATTGCAAGACTATATTATGATAGCTGCTGTCAAACAGGGTCACAGAAACACAAAGAAGAAACTAATGAATTTTGTTGGGGAGAAATCATATAAGGCTTCATAGTGGGAGAAAAGATGGAAGTTAAGAATAAAGTGGTTTCCTCCTTAAAACTTCTTGGTAGTTTTAATTAGGTTTTTAGATTTTCATCTCTTAGTTAAATGGAAATTTTCTGATGACTTACAATTAGTAGCTTATTTCAAAATTTTACCTTTATTCATAAATCCATGATATTTTATAATTTAATTTTTAAAACATATATTGTCTATGTTTAAAGATAAGTAATTCTGATTTAATGAAAGAATATGTGAAGAATTTAACTGTCTGCAAGAATGATAAGAATGTATTAAATAGTGCAGAACCTATAGAGGTAATTTTAAAAATAAATGAGAAATATAATAATGGATAGAAAGATCTGAAATAATATGAAATGTCAATGCATTGTGAACCAAATAGCCATGAGGTTTTTCACAGCAATAGACAGGATAATTCTCAAACTGATAAAAGAGAAGAAAATACTGAGAATAAACAAACCACCTTTAAAGAATGACAACATGGAGAGGCCATGTCCTATCAGACATCAAACCATATTATAAAGTTATAGATTAACACAAGTACTCACCAAGAGAAAAAGAAATAAACCAATTAAACAGTTCTGAAGCTTATGAATAGATCCATTTTTAAAATGATATATGCTCATTCATCCACTCATTCAAAATATAGAGTGTTGATTATGTGCAGACATCTTCTAGCTACTAGGATTCCAACAGTAAACAAAACAAAAACCTTGCTCTTCATTGGGCTTATGCTACAGTGGGGGAGATATAGAATAAAATAAATAAGACAAGTATATACAGATTCAAATAGTCATAAGAGTGATAGAGAAAAATAAAGCAAGGAAGAGGGATTGGGGGATACATTTGGGGAAGTGTTGAACTTTAAATATAAGTGTATACAGTCTCACTGAAAAGTAACTTTAGAGAAAAAGCTTAAAAGAGGCAAGGAAGGGAGCCTATAGCCATCTAAGGGTATGGCACTTCAGGTAGAGGGCAAAGCAGGTGCAAGGATCCTGATGTGGGCACTTACCTGAGGCAGATATGTTGTCATGTGGTGGAGACAGAAATGACAAACAAATGAATGAGGTGGGATAGTTGTTTATCCTTATGAAAATAAATGAAATTGGATTTATATCTCATGTCATACACAAAAACTAATTCCCAGTAGATTATATACCTAAATGTCAAAGGCAAAACTTCACTTTTTAGGAAATGAGAATATTTTAATGGCTTTAAGGTAGGAAAAATTTTGTACTTAAGATAAAAAAAGGTTCAAACAACTATGAAACTAATGACATTTGTTCATCAAAAGTAATTGTAAAGAGAGCAAAAACACGTCACAAATCTGATAAAGGATTGACATCCTTAATATATAAAGAACATGAAAAATTCAGTTCAATAAAAAAATCATAACCTAATAAAAAATGGACCTTTCACAAAAAAGGAAAAATAAATAGCCAATAAACATGAAAAAATGATCAACACTGCTAGTAATCAGAAAAATTTTTGAAAACACAAAGTAACTTTAAGATTCTATTTTTCATCCAACAAATTGATGTAAATTTTTTAAAATGTACAACAGCACCAAACATTGGTAAAGATGTAGAACAAAAAGAACTCTTATACACCCAGGTACTGTCTGAGTGTAGCTGGTACTGCCTTTCGGTAACATTTACTGAAGTTGAGACCTTAGTACTGTTAAGACCCAGTAAGTCCATTGCTAGGCAATAGAGTCTAGAGAAACTCATGCAGTTGTGCACAAATAGGCATATGCAAGAACATTAATAACAGCTGTCTAGGAATAGCAAAAACCTGGATCCAGATATCCATCTGTGGTACAATAGACTTATATATCCTATTGCTATTCATACAATAAATTTGCCATGCAGCATAATAAGAAATGAGTATTCTATATATAAACACACATATATGATATTTCTGTGATGCTAAAAAACAAGCAGAACTAAATTATCCTTTATTTAAGGTTATATCCTTAGGGACTAAAACAATGAAATAAAAATGGGAATGCTGATAGTGGTTATATCTGATCTGGAGGCAAGAAAGATCAAATTATTTTAAGAGTTAAAGATAATGGTCAGTTTCTTAATCTGGATAGGAGATTCATGATGTTCACATTACATCATGTTCTATTATACATACATATACACACACACACACACACACACACACACATATACATATATAAATATATGTACATATATATGACACATATACTTATAGGCATCAAATACTTCATTTAAAAAGGCCAAGAGAGTCTATAAAATAATATTTACAATGATCCTTCAAAAATGCATAATAAAAAATGAATTATATTGCTTTTATCTATTAAATTTTTATCTTGAAGAGTCACTAAAAAATGGCTCATGCTACCATGAATTTCAGATAATTAGAATTAACTAAGCAGAGGAAGTGATTATTTCTTCTATTTTGCCTCCTTTTTCTTCATTTGGTGGTGGGAGAGGAATAGGGAGTAGGAGGGATGTAGCTGCAATGGTGTGCAGGCATCACCCCAAAAACTCTATAATGGTTATTCTCCATCTAATCAAGGACAAAAACAAAACAAAACAAAACAAAACAATAAACCACATTCAAAAGAATCTCAAACCCATTATACTTTAAAGAAAATAAATTAAAAATTTAAATATGTATACAACATCTTAAAATAACATGCTAGACATGGCAATGCAGAAAAATACTCAGAAAAATAAATATGAAAAATGTTTCTTCAGTTTCTTCACAATCTCCTTGAATTAAATTGTAACAAACTGAAATTCCACATTACAAATTTCTCTTTTTCCACAAGTGACCCTTTATCTTTTCAATAAACAAAACTATTTTACAATATTATGTTTACCTACCCAAAGAGAATAATCTATTCACTCTTACAGTACTTAAATACTTCTTGAGGGGCAGTCACTGAATGATTATGGAAATAAAAAAAAAGTGAAATAAATTCAATAGCTTTCTAAAATCATTATTTACCCAGATTTACATTTAACAAGTTGATTACATGATTAACTACTATAATAAGCAATGTTTAGTTTTAAAATATTAAGTCCATATGAACATAAATTAACTTACTAGGTACTTATAAATGTTTACTATGTTGTCTTCATATAGAAAAAACACACACATGCAATAAATTTAGCGTGCATTTATTAACCTAGTTTTAACCCAAACCTTGATTTCCCAGGAACTTCCCTGCCTCTGAAATATTAAATACATCATTCACTCTGGCCACAGGCTTCCTCAAGTTCTGCTCCATTTTTTTCTCACTGTAGACTTTTTTAAACTTTCTTCAACATACTAGTTTTTTCCATTGTAATTCTTTTTCTAATATCTAGCCTAGAAACATTTTACATTAAGGGCCTTCATGCCTCTTTGGGCCATTAACATGTCCATCACATTTTTTTTCTTTAAAATGTCCATCATAGATCAGCTAACTATCTGGATTCTTAGCACTTTTGAATGTTATCATTTATTTTTCACCAGCTGTTCAAGCCTGATACTCCTTCAAATATCAATTAACTCTTAATAGTGGTGAGATGGTTCTTTAAGCCTGAGTGTTTATAATTAAGATAATATGTGATATATAGGTATGCTGTGAGATATCAAATGAAATTATATTGGCAAAGAACTTAATAGTAGATTTTCTGGCACATAATTTCTCATAATTATCACTTATGACTATTAGTAGTTATATTGACTTATCTGAGACAAATAAAACCCTCATGTAATTTCTTGGTTTTCAAACTCTTACTGCTTTTCTATGAATTCTATTACAAGATCCTGTTCTGCCCATCTCTTAAATAATACCATTCTTCAGTATTCCATCTGTATTCTAATCTGATAACTTATTTATCTATTATAATTTAGTATCCCTGTAAAAGGATATTACTTTTAAAATTAGAAAACAAACATCAGGAGAAACAAGTTAATGATTGCCATAGATGGCAATATATTGATGTGTTTTGTATTTCCCTCTTCTCACTATGTCTTCTATTTATATTTTCTAATAAAGCCTTCCCTCTTTCATAATTTTATGTCTTCATGGTAAAAAACAAACAAACAAACAAATATTGTACCATGGGTAATTTTCTGCTGTTTTTGAAAAAAAAAAAAAAAGACATATCTATCTGCAATAAAGCTGGAGTTTGCTCAAACTGCTGATCTCAAATCAGATCTTTTAGAAATAAAAGAAATGGCAAATTCTATTTTAAGATTTTGAATCCCAGCAACAGGTATCTTTCAAGAATAAAATCTATTCCATTTTCTTCTAAGTAGAAAGCAGTTAGAATCTGTCAATCAAAGTACAAAAGTTCCACAAGGGAAAAGCATTCTAGAACATAAAGCCATTCATTGATCTAAATCATATAAAAAGGTGGATCTCTCAGACAGGCTCTTTTCTTAACATGCTCTATTCCCTACACTGGATAAAGGACAATAATGGCTGAAACATGGCCTGCATGGCAAGCTGATGGCTGACTGTGAAATGACACTCTGAACAGCATTCTTGCATGACCTCAGAGTGTCCCCTCAGTATCTACAGCTACCAGAGAATGATAGCCCCAGGTCACAGAATGCCTTTGCCCCTTCGCTGCTGTGTAGCATATTCTTATTCTTCCTTCTCTTCTAGTTACTCCCAACTAGTCCTGCTTGGGATCTCTCAAACCAATTCTACTTTTCATTTTGCAATGTGGGCTCTGGTTAGCTCCCTTTTAACAGAAGGGCTGGTGCCTTAGTGGCAGGAGTGTGGTGACCAAGGGTCTGGCTTTTCTCCATCTTTCCCTACTTCCCCTGGTTCCACTGGCAGTGATTTCAGCAATGTTTTTGGCTCCCCTTCCATCACCTCACTTCTTGGACAAATCTTTTTTTGTTGTTTTTTGTTTTATCTTTTCACCCTTGGACTAGACTCAATTCTGGGCCAAAACATCTTAAACAACTTCTGAATTATAAATGACTCATATTCTATCTTTTGTGACTCATATTCATCTTTTCTCTATGAGTTACTGAAAGAGAGAAGTATAGTGAAGGGGTGCCAAAGTTAGACAGAATTTTTTTTTTTGCCACCTCTGGTTTTTACTACAAGTGGTATATTTTTCTTTCTAAACACAATATCCACCCTACTCCAAAAACGCATGCATGCACACACACATACATAGACACCTGTACACACAGTGCATTTATAAAACTTGAACAGAGTTTATATTTGCTTCTGGGTCCCTAGGAACATATTATAAACTTTGTTTACAATTACAATAAACAACAGGAAAGAAAACGTGATCTGAAATACTTGGCAATAAAGAGAGGCCAAAGGATAAGCTAGTCCTAGAAAAGTACAGAAAATAAAAGAAAAAGAGAACTTTTAAAAAGAGAAACAACAGAAAAGTGCCAGGACACTGGTCAGAACCAAAAGGATTTCTGATGGGATTATTCTGTCATACAGACCTATCCCCACTGCTCCTAACTGTCTAAATCCTGGCTCTCCAGTTTAGAGCTTAACTTGCAGAGGCGTGGACATGAAATAGTTAAAGTAGTACAACACCAAGGAGACAGAAAACAGATAGCTTTTCAGTAGAGTTGCTGTCTCAGAAGAACATTAGTGATGGAAGTTAGGTTCATTCAGGTAATGCTCAAAAGTTGTTCTTTTATTAATGAAAACCATAGCGGTTTCTATGAAGTACTTCACATTAGAACTGCCAAGATCATTCAGTTATTTTGCAGTGTGCATTTGTCCTGTAGATTACCTGTGATTTTAGCAACTTCATGAAAGTGCTGAATGACAAATAGGAACAGAGCGAGCTAACAGATGAAGTCTGTGCACTTTTGTTTAAAACAGACCTGTCTTAGTCTGGTTTCCCAGAAGTAGACTCTGAGATACAGATTACACTGTACAAGTGATTTAAAAATGACGTGTCCTAGGAGAGACACGTAAATTAGCAGGGGAAGCAGAAAATAGACTGAAGAGAAGAGAGTTAATGTTGGGGGTATCTGGAGTGTAAGCTACACCACACTTTGTCTTGACCCGAAGTAAGGGAGTTGGGCTTGCATAGTCCAACATTTGTCAATTATTGTTAAGGATCTCAATCTTCCAGAGAGTTCTGGTTCTCTGCCTAGATTGGAAATGTGGCTCTAAATAGTCCAGTGGCTTTTGTATAACAGAGAGTTAAGGTACAGTGTTGGAAGCAAAAGCATGCCAAAGCCAGAGGGTCACACAAGATACCGTCAGAGATCAAGAAGACCTGGGTGGGGAGGATAATGGGCAGTATCCACTTACAGGTCCCTGACATTAGCAGCTATGACATTAACTGAAAAATGTAAGCTTAGAGATCAGTCTGACAAGAATAAGTATTGGAGAAAAACATAAGCCAATCCTAAACTGGAGGATTTCCTCCATCTTGCCTTAAGTCTGACAAATTATTTTTAAACTCTGCTTAAATCTATTTAATCCTATGTTCATTTCAATCTTCAGGCCATGACCCACAGAAAGAACATGCAAAATAAACCTATGACCTAGAATACAAGTGCCCTTCACAATTAGCATTTGAACCATAATCACAATTGTATACACATTTTTAAAAACATGTGGACAGATATACACACCTATATATTATATAGTCACTCAATAAACTACAAAATTAAACTGCTCATTTGCTACCACAGGTTAAACCAACAGTTAATTAAATGTTCTAACCTTTCATAACCATTATTAGATAGTTAAGTAGTTGTGACACTCTCTAGCTCAGGCTTAAAAAGATAAATTTGTCGTAACAGCACTTAGACCAGAGGATGGAATCCTGAAGAGCATGCTTATCCCTGCTCACATACACTAGGAGACTACTGTGAGTTCCAGCAGACAGCCATGTACTTGGACCACATCCAATATTACTCCCAGGGGCAAGGATACAGTACCTCTATAAGCTTGGTTCTTTGTCATTCTGGGCATTATAAATGCCTGTAGTGGTCAGTTTTTGCAGGCTCTCTTAGCAATGAAATGTCTAACATTTGTTCAGTTTTGTGCTTCATCGTCCAAGCCCTATTATTCATGTATAATTTTTTACTTTAGCCGAGCTGGAGACAGGAACCGAATATATATATAAAACAGGAAAATGTTGTACCTACCACATAAGCAATACTGAACACCAGACCACCTCTAGACATTGGAAAAAACTAATTCTCAGTTCTAAATTTCTTTCGTTTTCTCTTCTATCTCAGACTCTATGTTCAATGTGATACACCCAATGGCGGCACTGGCTTACTACAGAAGAACACATTGTTCTCATCTGAATCATGCTTTACCAACTGAGGGGATTTTTGTGCAGCAGAAATAATGATAAAGTTCTCTTAGGAATGCAAATCTTTAGATATAAATCTTCTAGACCAAGAAAGACAGGAAAAAAAAAAAGATACGCACGAAAGTTTTAGAGTGATCTGTCATAAGTACCAGTGTACACTGAACATCAGCCTCCAAACTTTCTGTCATGGTTTTCCACCAAAAACACGTACAATACGTAAATTATGGATTGATTCTTTTCTAACAATGCTAATCTAGAAGCACAGGTATCAATGCAATTTTACAATGCACAGACATTTTTATTTTTCAGGTCATAAGAACTAGCCATTTGATAGCGGTCACTGAAACATAATGAACATTGAGCTACAAAAGTTCACAGAAACTCTTTTTCCATCATCTTCTGAAAAAAAAAAAGATGATATAGGAAAGAAAGTTAACCAAAGTGGTTCTGAATTTCCGTTTTAACAGGTTTAAGTAGGGAAGAGAGTAACTTCAATTTGAGAGTAATTTACTGCCAAACACTTCAGTAATTTTATAATAAAGTTAAGAAGATACATTAATTACAAAGCAAAGACAGGATTAGAAAATCACAAACCACACTATTCAGTATACGGATCTGAGGATCCTTATAAGAGTGGGAACTTATTATTCTTTAGAAATTTTTAGTCTCATCTTCAAATAGTCTACAAGCTGTATGGTACAATCAGAAGACAAATTTTCATTTGTCCAGCACCCTCTGATTTTTTTAGATGATGCTATGAAGAAATGGAAGCCTGGAGCACAACATAATCAGAGGTGCTTCTGCAAGTAGTTTTAATTTCCTTCCGTGCTCTTGAGCGACTGAGTCCTTGCCAACCTCATCATTTTTTTTTTTCTTTATAGGTAGGAGATACAGAAAGAATTAATAATGGAGGGGGAAAAAAGGTATCACCTTATGATACAGTTTCCCTCCATTTCCAGACCTGACCTGAAAACAACTAATTCAGCCTAAGGTTATATCCCTCTGCTAATGTACTCTGAAAAGTTGCAAGTTTTATAATCGTTATATTGATTTTCCCTGTGTTTTTCTGATTGTCAAATTATGCTAGCAATTTTGATGCTGGATTACATTACAGCCAATAGTTGGTGTATTTGTAGATTTGATAAAAAAATATTGACAACTGATCTAAAAACAAAGTATTAAATAGGGTTTACTTTAAAAGTGAAGCTATGTTTCATTTCAAGATTTAATCAACTAATTATAATTTATCACATACTTAATTAGTGGCTTCATTTTCTTTTGCAGTGGGAACACTCAGAGATTACTTTCAAGTAGTGTTAGCATGTGACCCAAGAAGGGGTCTTCACTCTGTATTTGATATTTACTCTGTATTTGATATTTACTAAATGGAATAAGTAAAATTCCTACAGCCGTATTCAACTTATGTGAGCTAGAAACTGAGTTATTTAAAAAAGAAGGGGTCTAAGGAAAAATGAGACATTACCTCTACTCCCATAAAACTTTCAGACAGAATGCACATAGTGACAAACACATGCAAATAAAATGGCATAGGAATTCAGAAGGGAGAAACAAAATGAGAGCGATTTCTGACAGGAGCAAAGAACAAAGATTTCAGTGAAGAATGACTTTAAAGCTTAGACTTGGGAGTTGAGTAGGACCATAGAAATGGAAGCAGTGGTGAGAGGCGCATCAGATGAGGCAACTATATAGGACAATGGGTGGAATGGAAAAGGCATGGAGATAACAAAGCATTTTCAGCCTAAAGTTAGGTTTGTGATTTATCTCAAGTATGGATAGGAATAGGTGATAAACCTAGGAAGTTTGTTTTAAGATGAGATCACCAAAGACCTTAAATATGTTTTTGAAAGGGTGAGAAATGGCACTGTAGACAGTTTTTTGAAAAAAGTTTAATCCAACATTCGTATGGGGAGATGTCTGAATATGGAAGAAAGGAGAAGACACAGAAACCTAAGTTGTGTCTGAAAATGATCCAGACATTTAATGAGTGATGAAAAACAAGGTAAACTGGAAGGATGACTGAGATTGAAAAAGAAGCATTAAATGGAATTAGCAAGATGACTACTGACCCACATGTTACCTTAAAAAATCTCTACTACTACTTTAGAGAGTAGTAGTAGCCAATAAATTTAGCAAATATTTTTATAATAATTCATGAGGGGCTAAATTGTTTTTGATAGAAGATAACCATGAGACTTAAAGAAAGCAACCTTAGAAATAAGTAATTTTTTCACCTTTTTAAAACTTAATATCTATAAGATATGTTTATCTTAATATTTACATGGATAAAATTATACACACACATCTTATTTCTAAATTATTTTCAAAGAAATCTAGATTTAAAATAGTGTTTCAAAAAGTTAAGAATAAATAATAGTAGAGAACCACATATATGTAGTTTTAGCTTGATGGGAGAAAAATCCTCAATAATAATTTTAGAAAACATAGAACCATATTAAGCTTGGTCATTAAAAAGGAAATTTAGGAGTAAGAGCTGGCAAGCACTATATAACATATTCCCAACTAGATCATTTATATGTGAATAAACAGTATAACTGGACCAAATACTAAATTGGATTGAATAACAGTGGAGCAAAGTCATTGCTCAAAACTCAGGAAAGTGGGATTTCTGACCAATAGATAAGAAACTAGAGTCTCAAAATATTTCTGTTGACTTGAATCCTGAAAGAAAAAAATCAAGCACTATTTTATGCTTTTAGTGAATTGTGACTACATGAATTTAGGTGCTTCAGTTTAAAGCACAAATTAGGTATTATGACTTAGGTAAAGTAAATAAATATTTGGGAACTTGAAAAGTTAATGCAAATTTTTAATATAAAACACCCAGAGTTATCAGAGTTTCTTCTGGCTTCTCAGGCAAATACAGATGTATTCAATTACAAAACTCTATGTTATTTATTCAACTTCTTTAATGATTCTATACAAGTTCACTATGTTTTCTAATGTTCAGAAAAATCTTAATAAGGATTATGTCCATGGCCGACCTGAATGGAACAAGGAGTCCTTAAGTATACCCACCATGTTTAAAATTATTTATAATGTTGTATTTATAAAAACGGTTAAAGAGAATCCCACTAAAAAAGGTAATGGTTTCCAAATAAACTTCATTTATTTTTTAATGTGAATCAGGGATCACATATAAATTTTTCCACAGAAGGTCATTGAAAAGTAAATGCTGGTTCCCATTGCAGACTGGCTCCATTGTTTATAGACAGACATCCAGCCTGCTTACAGCAAACACACAGCAAGCAATTTTACAGATTTGGTTGAAATATTGTTATTACATATGTGAGAATGAGAAGGTTGAGAAAGTATTCCAGAAAGGATTGGGTGAATTATATGTGGTATCAAAAGATAAAAACATTAAACATGAAGAGTTTGCATTTTATACTTTTAAAACCAAAGTTTTTCCCAAGTTGCCAAGCAATTCCCCCAAGGTTTACGTAAGAGACAATTTCTCTAGGTGAACTAGAACAGCTCCTATTTATTGAGCATCTGCCATGTGCTAAGATTTTGCTGACTCTAATGCTGATCTATTGTACAAATATAAAGTTTGGTGTTACTATGCCTGTTTTACAGATGAGGAAAATGACACTCAGAGATTATTTATATAAAGTCACAAGGTATGCAGAACAGGAATGTAAGGCCAACTAAAGAGTATTTTTGTTGAAAGAAAATAGTCTGAGAATTTTCTAATTTCTAACAGTATAGAGCATTTCTATTTTGATATATGTGTAATCCTTTTTCCATTAAAGTATTTTTCCAAATAAGGCTTTTTAACCTGATATGTTTCTTCAAGGTAATATATAAATCAATATATTGGTTATTATCAATTATATAAAATCAATTGATATAAAATCAATTATATCAATAAGATATGAATTTTAAATTATGGCATCTAACATGCCTTATTTTTACTTTTAATGTTAATTTTTAAAATATCAATTTCATAATAAACTAAATTATATTTACTCATTAAATATATTATGAAGATGTGCCAATCATTTACTTTATTGCCTTTTTTAAATAAAAAATTAAAACTTGATAATCCAATAAAATTTTCTAACAGGATACAGATGATTGTTTTGGACTGGTCTGGACTAACACTAGAAATTTCTATGCAACATGTTGCTAAATGATCAAGTTTTTAAGAATAAGAGATTAAATTCTTAAGAAATTTGTATTTCTAAGGTGGTTAGCACAATTTCTAAATTGAATATCTGAAGAAAGTCAAATTACAAAGTATTATTTTATAAAAATCAAAAGAAATTCAAATGGAAGTTGAAGCAACTCTATCATAAAGTAAGAGATAAATAGGTTTATGCCCTATTTCTCCTTTGATTTATCACCTGAAAAAAAATCAGTGAACACAAGAACCAGAATCAAAATCTCTATGTTAGATGGTAGCAAGAGATACGTCCTTATACTGCAAATATGAAATAAAATGAAGAAAAGATGAGGTCTAAAGATTTTGAGAGAGCGAGAACAACAAAAAAAATCAATCTGAGTTACTCTTCAGAGTTATAGTGAGCTTCAGGAGTTTATGACACCAAGTATCTTTGGGGTGCTCTATAAGGAGTGGTTAGAGCTGCAGGTCCCACCTCCATTTCCTACTTCATGCTTACTCATGATTCATCACCATGGGAAGCTAAAGGTATATTCTTTGGAAATGTTCAAGACCAGGAAATATCAGACACAGTAGTCATTTGAAGTGGAGTAGTTGATTAAGTGGGGGTTTAGTAAAGGTCAGTAGAATAACTGGTGAAGTTTCTCACCTCCCCTTCTTCCTCCCAATATCTAGAACTGTATTGTGCAGTATGGTAGCCACTAGCCAGATGTGGCTATTGGAATTAAATCAAATCAAAGCCTAGTTTCTCTATTGCATTTGCTATCTCTCCTGACTGCCCAATATCTACATATGGCTAGTGGTTACTGTACTGGACAGCACAGGTAAGAAACAGGCTCATCATCATAGGACAGACAGTTCTTTTGGGTAGCACTGAAGAAATGAGCAATCTATATTACAGTCACCAGACAGAAGATTAAATTATACCTCTCAATAACACCCAAAAGCCCTAGAATAAGTTCTACAATTCCTAATGTCAGAGTTCTCTAATGAAAAATAGTTTTCGGTCTTATCACCCTACATTGTTTACCCTACCACCATTCATATATGGCATCAAACTAGCCTTTTCATGATTTACTCTTGAAAATAAATTTAAAGCTGATGATCATGAGATATTTGAAAAAAACCTTCCAAAATGAAAGACAGAGACCTAAACAAATATAATTTTTCACTACTTTTTGTGTGTATACTTTCATATTTATAATTTCTCAGATATTTTTGCATTTGAGTATTTCTTTTTAACAGCATCTTCTAATTTAATGCGTGACTATATTATGTTATTTATCATGGAAATTTATTTATTTTTCTCTGCACTGCTCCTGTTTTCTCTATATTCCGTGTGTGTGTGTGTGTGTGTGTGTGTGTGAGAGAGAGAGAGAGAGAGAGAGAGAGAGAGAAATAAATAAGAAAAATATCCTCCTAATTAAAAATAAAAGCTAAGCCAAAAGTATGAATGATAGATGAAAAAAAATAAGATAATTAAAAATTAATCCTAGAGAGGGCAGATCTGACTAAAGGGAGTTCAACAAAAAAAGAAAATTCTGAGAAAAATTTGCATTGAAAGTTGTAGTAAAGCCCAGAGAATATTTATTATTTTTATTGATTTTTAGGAGCATTTTGTTACTATAACCTTTACCATATGTGTGAATCACATTAAGGAAAATAAAAATAATAATTATTATTTGAAAATCTACAAGCAATTTTATAAAACAAGTTAAATCCATATATTCCACAGGATAGATGACAAATTATTTACAAAGTGCATATTTGAGATGGGTTCCTTGCTGTGAACCCAAAAGATTTTTCACTTTAGAAAGCAGAAGATAAACCATAGGCTAAGACAGATCTGAATTTTTCCTGCTGACTCATTTGCATGAATGAAGTAAAACATTCAAAACCTCAAGAAAGATAAAAACTCCAGCTAATGAGGCCATTTGCACAATTTCATTAGCATGAATACTTCCAATTGATTAGCACAAAGTGTTACCAGGAAACCTCAATAGTAAAAAGTAACATAGAAGATTGGAGGCTACATTCTCAAAACAGAGAAAACCCCTGGGGATGAAGCACTGGGGAGTTAAAAAAGCATCTGGCCTTTTTTATTTATTTATTTTTGCAAATAAAAATCTCATAAAAAGCAATGTCTCGCACTTACAAGAATGGATTAGAACAAGTGCTTCGCTTTTATAAGGTTACTAAATGTGAAATCATTAAGGAAAGCAAAATTTAATGATAGTTATTTGTAAAATGTTATCATTATTTTATAAACCTTTTGGACAGGTTTGAACTAACTTTCCTCAAAAGTATCCAAAGATTCCTAGGCAGGTTATTGATTTCATCAGTGATCTAGAAGGCACATTTGACCCCTGAGATGACTATAGCTGTCCCTTTCTCCAGGAAGAACTGATCAGTTCATACTGCGGGGGTGAGGTGCTCCAACTAATGGTACCCAAGCATCCTTCTATGTCTCTGTTTAGAGCGATCTCACAATATTTTCGTGATCTCTTCATTTGGTACCTATTCTCCATGATCCTTTATGTTCAGAGAGAATTAGGAAACAGGCTATATTATCCATTGTTGTACCCATAACTACTAATAAATTGTCTGCCACACCTTTGCAGGTATGCAAATATTGATGGAAAGAATGAATAAATAAATGGAAGTCTTAATTTTAGAGATGAGGAAATACCATACTAGAGACACAAATATCAGTCCAGGGTCAGTTAGTAGAAAAATCAAGAGCAGAACTTAGGTCTTTTGCTTCTCTGGTTATTGCTTTTTTTAAGCATTAAACAAATTCAATGCTAATTAGTTATAAATTTAAAATCTGAAAAAAGAACTCATTAGCCCACATTTGAGAGCCAAATTGGCTAAGCTAATATGTCAATTATAATTGAAAAATATATTTAAAGAAAGTGATGTAAGCATTTTTTTGTGAAGTAACTTGTTAATATTCTAACTTATAATGGAGAAGGAACACCACATTTTTATCAGTGGAGTGGAATTATGGGAGAACTGTCATGATTGGCTTTATGTATTTCTACAATGTTTTAATTTTAAATAAGCATATATTTCATAAACTTAAATAAAAACAGTAAAAAAAGTCACAAAAATGTAATTACAACCTTCTCCTCCCCTACTCTCATATGTTACTCTTACATCTTCAAACAAAAAGATCTGTTTGCTGTTTGACAAAGCCAACCTACTCTCTCCTACTCCTGTCTTTGATGCCTGTGCTGATACCAGGAATTCACTGCCTTTATCTTTAGCTACTCCAAACCTATTATCATTCAGGGTCCAGCTTAAATGCCATCATGTTCAATTATAAAGAATAAAAAGAACTTACAACACTGAACACTTTCTATGTACAAAGCAAGAGAGGAGAAAAAAAGACAGATAATAAATAGCTTCTCTTATAGAAGCATATGACTTAATTAGGTGATTAAAAGGTTAATAATACCTAGAGTTGGTAAGAGGTCAAGAAAAAAGTCCTTTATACAATATTAGTAGGGCTGTAAATCAGTGCCACAGTTTTGTTTTCCTTTATTTTGGGGGGAGAAGATTTGGCAAAGTGTCTCCAAGTTAAAAGCAAAGTATTCCATTAACAATTTTGCTTCTGGTAACCACTTATGAAGATGTTCTCCTACGTGTTTAATTCTTTTTACATTAACGATGACTGTAGCAGAATTTTTAAGAGGCCAAAGTGGTGAAATAAGTGTCCATTTATAGGATGTTGGTAACATAAATTATATCTATATTGACAATATTTTGTGTGTAAAACAGAATGAGCTAGTTCTCTGTAAGCTAATATAGAAAAAAACTCAAACATAAGAAGTGAAACAGCAAAGTAGAGAACAATATGTCTAATGTGATTCAATTTGTTTAAAAATATCTATGCACATATGCATTAGAATTATCAAGGAATAGTCAAAAGGGTATAAGTAGTGATCGATTATCTCTAGGAAATGAGATCGGGGATGTAGGGTGGAGACGGCTCTTTACTTTTTTTTTGTTCTTCAAAATTTGAATTTTTAACCATATACAGCTATCATATTTACAATTACTTATCTATTAAAATAAAGTTTTTAAAATTATGTGGATATTTACCAAATTAATGGGGAAGTGACATAAATAGTGGGGAAAGATTAAATGAGATAAATGTTATGTTATACTGGCCTAGAAGGGCAGTCCGTGTTTCAATAAGCACAGATGGTGGAAAGATTCTGTGCATAGACTAGATTATACTTCCCAGCTCATGCCTGTTGGGTACGGCCACATAATTTGTTCTAGCCAATGAAATGTGAGTGGAAGTGGAACGCCCCATTTCCAGCATGAGGCAGTAAAAGCCCTTGCATAATTTTATTCAGTCATAGGGAAGGACTTGTGCTGAGTTGGTGAAACAAGTTTGCTGAGTAACTTTAAAAGGAATAGCTGCCCTGTTGTGTCACATAAATTTCCAACAGTGAAAAATATATGTTCACTATGTAAAACTAATGAAATCTGGAGTGAAATTTGGAGCTGCTCGTTACTCTAGCCAAGCCTAGCCTGACTGACACAGAAGAGGAAATAACATCATAAGGAAAGTTTATAAAAACGAGGTTTAGTTTCTATCAGAGAAGGTCCACTATGAGTGTAGAGGTGGAAATGGAGATGCTCAGAAAGTGGTCTGGAGTTGAAAGGCAAATGACATTGGCTGCCATAAACAGAAAGTTACATTCTATTTACAAACTGCTAAAAGTGTTTTGTCTGCATGATTTTTGTCTTCGTTTTAAGATGAAAAGTGACATAATCAAAGTTTAGGCATTTCAATTACTCAGGAAGATTAGCCTGATAGTGCTATGCTAAGAAGGATATCTAGTTATAGAAATGGAAGAGAAGTATTTGACAAAGAAGGCAGAATGGAGTGAGAGAAAAGGAGGAGTATTTTTTGTCCTAGAATCCAAGGACAAAGGAAGGAATAGGTGGCTTGCAACGTAAACCCAAGGGGATGAAATAAGGTAAGGCCTGACAATTAAGTGATTCTGGTGATTAACAGATAAACTTAGAGAAAGTAATTAGTAGAGTAAGGTGGAAAGAAACTAGGTTGTAAGAGTCTGAGGAGTGAGCAGGTGGTAAGGAAATGGGGTCACTTGTAGGAAACCCTTTAAAAATCTACAAAAAGATGACAAGAAGAGAAATGAAAACAACTTGAGAACATTTTTAAAAAGGTAAAGAAAGGTTGTTCGTTTGTCTATTTAGCCATTTGTTTGGATAAGGAACATAATAAAATATTTGTGGACAAAGAGAAGTCAGGATGGAAGGACAGAAAGGATGCTACAGGGTGGTAATTAATGGCATGTCATAATCCCCATGTTGGCCGCAGATAAAATCAAAAGCACAGGTAAAGAGACCAGCATTGACCATACTTCTGACATGAGCAAGAAGCCTGAAAATACAGGCAAACCCACTAAATGTTTCTCAAGTGCAGAAGATAGAACATAAAAGAAAATTAAATTTAGTCCTAACTCTTCTCAATAGAAGAAACAAAAGGCATTCCCTTTACATTAGAGTCTGGAGGCTACAAGTAGAATTGAGATGTGAAATCATTGGATGGGGGTGGTGTGGGAGTTGGGGACATTTAATTTCCGGGAACAGACAAGGAGATAGGAAGAAAAACAAACCAAAAAAAAAAGATACCTGAGTCACACTGAGGGTTCAGATAGAGAATGTTTAGTAAATATTCCAAATCAGATACAGTGGCCTGAGAACAAAGTGGAAACAGACAATTGGGGATTCATTGGGCTAAACTGAGGCAAGAGCAGTAAGGCAAAGGTGTCTCACAGCATGTCTATCATAGAATTTTCTGTATTAATTGGCTCACGTTTGTGACCAGGGTAGGGAATTATATGTTGGTCACAGGTGATAGGCCAAAAAACAGAGGGGATAGCAGAATGGCAGTAATAGACAACCTAGGTAATAAAGCTTTTCCTGGACACACTAAAGAAAAGAGATCATTAACTGTTCAGATGTTTTTCAACATTTTTGTCTGACTTAATCCTATGGCATTTATAATCTCTCCAGGCCTCAGTTTCTTTGTCTGTAAGATGGCTATAATAATACCAAATATCCATATGGTTAATGTAAAGATTTATTGTTATTTTTGTCTTATTTAATCATTACTACCAACTGGTGAGGTAGGTATTATTATTAATCACAAAGTTAGAGATGAAGAAATTGAAAGAATCTTACCCTGACCTTTAATAATTTCATTAAAATATTTGAACATAAACATTTCATAATAATAGCATGCTCTACTCAACATTAACTAACATTTGATGAAACATGAAAAATGATTCACGTATACTACACACAGGAAAACCATACCCAGACTGGACTGGGTATTCTTTTTTGCCACCTCTTTCTAATCCCTGATGTACTCTTGCCTCTATTCTTTGAGGGGGCTCACTCTATGGACTCCATCACGTGAATCCCTTCCACCTGACTTCTGTCTGTATTTGACTGGTAGAAGCACAACAGGAGAACCAAGGGATGGAGGTGAGAGATGTCAGAGTACCTCTTCCCCACCACCTTGTAAATGTCCACATCACCCTCCAAACGCCCATACCACACTCCAAACACCCGTGCTGCCCTCCAAACGCCCATGCCGCCCTCCAAACATCCACCCCGCTTTCTAACATCCACACCACTGTCTAAGTGACTACATCACACTGACAGTAACTTCTCTTTAAGACTGTAGCTTATGCTCTGTAACTCCTCCTGCACAGCAGCCCTGAGCTCCAGCAGCTTTATTTTCTCCCCATGTCCCTTCAAACCCAGGGAGTGGTCATGATGCCGCCTCTGGGTACCTCCACACAACTTGCTGGCTCCTTTAGCATTGCCCCCACCTATGAACACTGTCTTTTTATCGATTCTTTTCTATTAAACCTTTGAATAGATTTTTTTTTCCTATCCATACCCTGACTGATCCATAGAGTATAATGAAATACCATATATTTTATGTACAAAATGGAATCGGTAATAAAGATCCATAAGTGAATTGAGAATGCATTTAAAATACATGAAGAAACACATGCGGACTGGAAAAGTAAATTGGCTCCCAGGCTGCAAAGCTAGTAAGATCAAAGAGAAGGGACAGGTCTCCTGATTCCTAGAACAGATGATCTGTGCTCTATTATGTGGTCTCTCTCACAGAGGAAACTGAACTGAAAAACAAAAGGTTCTGATTATAGGAAGCATCTGCAAGACAGTGACTGTGGCTTCTATTACATAAATTCCACTGTCAGACCTTTCCACCCCATTGCGAGAACAGTCCTACCACCTCTCTCTGTGGAGATAATTAGGATTTAACCTTCATGTTGCAGACAGAAAGTTGCTAGCTTTCAAAAAGAGATGTGACTTAAGGGTCAAAACTATTTTCTTCTGATCAATTCTGTTGCAGTGGATGAAGTTCTTATATTTGCTTCTTGTTTGAGGAGTGGAAGGTATCCTCTTCTCTCTCCCTCTTTTGCATACTTAGAGCAAATCGTGTATCATTAGACAAAGTTAAGGAATACAGTCTTTAATTAAAACAATCCTTCAATTCTGATGCATTTACAGAGCAGAAAATTTATTTTCATTAATTAATTAACACTCTAGCTGTGTTTTGTTCTCTCCAAAATTATTCTTAAAAGTAATGGTGTACACAATCATTGATGGCATCTTAAATACACATGCATACAACACAAACATGCACACATAGAAATATATACAAACATATAAACATAGTATATAAACATATAGACACATATATAGTCTTTAAAAGTTAATATAAATTTAATTAGCTTAATCCACGATAAATAGTGATGAACATTTATTTATTGTTTAGTGGGGGAAACTTCTGCATTAATGACTTAATGGATTACTCCCATAGCTTGAGGTGGCATTTATTACTGCTGTCATGTAGGACCAGAGAGAACTAGGTATAGAGACAAGAGCACAAATGCATAGCTTCAAAGAGAAACACAGATGAGAGACCACTTAGTTCTTGGGAGAAGGAGAAAGTAATACAGCTCCTTGATGGCTTTCTGGTCTTGTCCTATTAAGAGGCCTGATTCTTGGGTCCTGCTTTTGAGTTCCATGAGATGTCCCTTTATTCTTTTAGTAATTCATCTCTTCTTTTAATTTATATAAACAAGTTTAAATAGTTTTGTGTTACTTGCAACCAAGTAGCTCATAATGAAAAAACATACTTTTTTTTCCTGATAATTAGGGGGGTCTTCAAATAATGTGATTAAGAACATGAATTCTCAGTATTGCTTGTTATTAAACCATAAGCATTAATGAAACATCAGATAACTAAATATGTCAAATTATCAATAGTGTTTAAAAGTGTGGGCTCTGGATTCAGATTGCCTACATTCAAACCTTTACATCAGTATAACATAAAACAAGTTATTTTTCTCTACTATGCTTCTGCTATCTCTTACAGAATATAAAAAATAATTTACATAAAAAATTTCATTATGAAAATAAAGTAATATATGGAAAGCAGTTGCCATAGTAACCGACCTAAGGAAATACTCCAAAATTGTCAGTTGTTTTTTTTGTTATTTTTTTCCTGTGATTATCCTCAAGGTTACTTTTCCTGTCTTACTTTCTAGATAACGCTTTGTTTTGGGCTTTACATAGAAGTGTCAAAATACTATCTAGAAATGAAAGTAGTTTCAAATTCTGCTGTGAAATAAGATCAATGTCTGCCATAGTCATTAGAATTAACATTTTTAGTTCTATATCTTTGTTTAAATTTCCAATAAGTTTCACTCATTCTCACAAGAATGGGTTGAGATGATGAGACTTCACTGAGACAGAGAGGAAAATTCCTTTTACACATCTTGTCAATGATAAGTCAGACAACCTTGGGATATAATCAGGTACCTAATATGAAAATAATTGTGCCATCATTCATAAATGTAAATTACTGCCAACCACTTTTGCAACGAGTTGCCCTGGGGTTGTTTTCCCAGCTGTGCTAAATAGAATTGAGCTAAATAATTTTGCTTGCTCTGTCCTACATCCAAAAGCAAGTATTTTCAGAGGAAGGGGAGAGTAAGAGTAGAGTTCATATCCCAGAACGAGTAAAACCTACTGGTCTACATTGGGATTTACCCACCACATCAGGCTCATTAACAGACAGTTCTAGCCAATTGAGCAAAATAATTAGGGTCAGCTATAGATAGAATTACTATTAATTGTTTCCAGATTTCAATCTCTGGGCCCTTCATTCTAGAATTACTAATTAAAATAAGAAAGAAAAAAGTGCTCAGAAGTGTAGAGTCAATTTATGCTTCATAATCATCTATTAGCAAGCCAAATGGCTCATTTATGGAGAATGCTATCCAAATCAGGTTTTCCAGTAGTAAACATTTAAATTCAAGGCACTTGAGAAAAATGTTGCTAAATAAATTCTAGACACCACTGCTTGGTCTAGTTAACATGTCTTCCCATTCTTCCTCTGGAATAGTACCACTCATGAACTATTCTGGGCATCTTAGAGTACTTTTCCCCATGATGGTCATACTCACTGGTCTGAGGGTGTCATATGAAACCTAAGGGGAGCCAATAATATATGCTTCTGGGATTCTTTTCAAGATGAAACAAAGAGAGGATGGATGCATTCTTGACACTGGTCTTGAAACTGTTAATGTATAAGCTAGATTTGCTTGGAGCCATATCCAAAGCTACACAAAGACAAATGAAACACACATGCAGAGAGAAACAGAGATGAGGTTCAGAGAAAGATGAAAAGAGATGCCTGCTGGCATTTGAATCCCCCCTTCCAGCTGCCCTTAGCTTTACTCTTACCATTCTTAGTAATACATGCTAATAAAATTTCCCATTTTTTTCTTAAATGAATCTACTATACTGGGATTACTTTCTTTAAATATTGTTGAGACTTGCTTCATTGAAAAGACCCTAGAATCATAGGGGCAATTTTTACATTAGTCATGTCTACAAAAAATATAGACATATATAAATATGTATAAACATAGGATATATCTTTATAAAGGCCTCAGAGTAAGCTTCTAGGAGATTGTATTACAATAAAAGACAGGCATCATGGAACAAACTACATAGAAATACAAATATATCAGGATATGACTCTAAAACTCTCATTATATTACTGGATTAAGAAATAAAGCATAATAATGATATGAACTCTTATTGAGTGATTACAATGTGCCTGCCATAGATATAAGCACTTTACATCTATTATCGAATTTAATCTCACAATAGTGCTATCAGGGTGAATTAAGTATCTATGACAATCTAACTACAAATTTTGTGGCTAAAAACAACATGCACTTATTATTACAGTTTCTGTGGATCAGGAGTCCAGATACACCTTAGTTGAGTTCTCTGCAAGACTGCAATGAAGGTATGAGCCTGGGATGCAGTGTCATTTGAGTCTTAGAGAGAGAAGAATCTGCTTCTTCATTCATTTGGTTGTTGGCTGCATTCAACTCCTTGTGAGCTGTTGAACTAGGCCTCATTCTTTATTATTCACCTGAGGCTGCTTCAAGTTCCTTGTCAGGGGAATCTCTCTATAAGCAATACAAGTGACAACCTGCTTCATCAAAGCCAGTAAGAGAGAGAATCTCCTTGTAAGACTGGTGCTTCAATCATATGTAATATAATCATGTTCATATAATCATATTTGTCCCATCAGTTTTTCAAATATTCTATTGGTTAGAAGTATATCACAGGCCCTGAAGACGTGTTAAGAAAAGGAATTACACAAGGGTTGTGAAGGTGGGGCTGATGGGAACCACCCTAGGGTCTGTTTGTCATAGAGGTATATATTATTTCCCATTTTACAGATGAAGATGCTGATGCATCCTTAACAGAGAAGTTAAGATGCAGAGCTATACTTTCAATCCAGACCGTCTGTTTCTATTACGCTGCTCCTTATTGGAAAAAAGAAAATCGTACTACAAATGGCAAGTTCAATACCAATCTCAGATTTAATATTTACTAGCTGTGTGGGCTGGAACAAAAGTCTTAGCCTCCCTGAGATTGACTTAATTTTTCTTCTATAAAGCAAAAATAATATAAAAACATTTATGGATTTATGTGATGGCCAAATGATATAATGTATATAAATGTACATTGAAAGTCTAAGAATGTTGTTAAAAATATTACTTAATATCCCTAGGAACTAGCATACAGTTATTATAAATGACATTGCTCCAAATTTATTTTCCCCAAATAAGTAGAGACTGTATTTCCTACAAGTTGCTATAATCTGACGCACCCACATAATCAAAGGCCAATATCACTCATTGCTCTCTGTAAAAATGGCAAGTTCAGTCTTATTAGGCAGAGGGAGATAAAGATAAAGCTATCTAAATATGGCATGATGCTTCACCATCACCAAGACATGAGACTTTAGAACCCTGACTAGAATGACGGATGGGTTTGCATATGTGTGTGCACACGCATGCACGCACACACACACAACCGTATTCTTTTCCTTGTAATACTTCCATACAGAACAGACTTAGAGAGATGTCTTTGGTAGCAATGAATAAGAAAGTGAGGGAAATTCACATCTAATGAGCATCTACTAAAAGTTACCATTGTTCTAGGAACTTTATAGATGTTATTTCATTTAACCTTTAGAAAGCTCTGTAAAATAGTCATTATTAACTCTATTTTCACATTAAAAAACTATGAATCAGGGAAGTTACATAATTTTTTTCAATGGAGAATTCAAACCCAAGACTTCTTTAGGTTGGACAAATAGGGGAAATGTATATTTAAATACACACATACATATATTTGATATATATTATATCATGTTGAAATTCATTCATTTATTCAGTTGTCAAGTCACCAGAAGTAATTAAGCTCTTATAATATATCAGTCTCAGATATATAAAAGCATTGAGAAGTTGGATTAAAATGTCACAGCATTTTTAAAAGGGAAACCATTCAGTTGGGACTCAAGAGACATCTATCCATACATCTGGTGGCACTGCTAACTAACCATGTGTCCAGGTCAACTGATTTAGATTCTGTAGTCCAACCCTGAGGTTTGCTTCTGTAAAAATGGCACCTATTTCCTCTGCTCTATCTTTTTTACACAGAAGCTATTGGAATCAAATTAATTAATATGTTTGTAAGAATAAAGTATTATAAATGTAAAGAATTATCACAGTCATGGGTAAACAAATCCAATCTTAGATTCATTTAGTTTTGAATAATGGTCAAAAAACAAACATTCTCATGAAGCATCTCCTTACACCAGAGTAGCTAACACAGTCTGTATATGAGATACCAACTTTGAAACTTCTCAGATTTAATAGTAAATGTAAAATACGTATAAAGAAAAACTAAATAACTCCAGCTTCTAATCGTTACATACCTATAAGCAGACTAATTTTAGAAAAATGATGATATAATTTTATGAGCGACAAAAAGATACAGGCATCATATTTACAGATATATTTTCCCTTAAATGTGTCATGTTTCATTTAAAATATGATGGGTTTTAATAAAAGCAATTTAGAAAATATACTAAGTTTCACACACCTACTTTCCTATTATATCAGAATGCATCTGTGAACAAATGGAGAAGAAATGGAACTTTCTATCCAGGTCCTTTGGAAGAGCCAGGACTTAGTGGAAACTGACATCAGCACAAATTGAATTAAAAATCAAGGAAAGAACAGTAAAAACACACTAATGTTGTCATGATTAGGACTGCTCCACATTTAAAGGAAAGCCCTATGTTTGGGGCAAGAGGCTCCATCATGAAAAGAGTTCAAGCAAAGGCATGTTGCTGGGGAAGATTCAGGTTTTGTGCATCCTGAAGTTGAAGTTTGTACAATTTTGGTGAGTATTTTTAAGAAAAAGAATACATACTTACAAATAAAAAGTTTGATTGAAAAAAGAATATTAATTTGTAATGAGAAAATGTTCAGCAAACTCCAAATATTAAAAAAGAAATGATACAAATGTAAAATTCAGAAAAATAACTCTTTTAACTAACCCACATAATAACATTTTTTCCCCCCTTTACACCTTTTGGATGAATACTCTTCAATTGCTTCTTCATATGACAATAATTTTATATGAAAGTTTTCAGTGAAGAGTCTAAAAAAACAAAATCAGTCTTTTTCTTTATACGGTTGACTGAACTTTTATAAGAATGATTTTAGAATGGTTTTTCCTTCAGCTTCAAAAATACTTTCCATTGACAATCTAAGGTAAATTTTTAGGATTGTTGTCAAATTTGAGAAACATATTAAACCTCTTTTATATATGAACTCTAAGTCTTAGAGTTATTTTTCATAGACCAGTTCTGGCTCCATACATTTCAAACCTCACTTCTCCTCTACTACATACACATAACTTCAGTGCTAGGCTTTCTAGAATTGGTTCATATTGGATCTAAACTCCAAACTGACATTTTTATTACATTACTCTGTGTGTTACTGATAATTTAGAAGAGAATCCAACATCGCATGAAATTGGGTCAAGAAGACCCTTAGTAGAATTCCTTCTATTATTATAATTACATAAGCTTCTGTTTCTTTATTCATTAAATGACCCTTTGTACCCTTGAAGCAGTACATAGGCAGACTTGTATTATCAGACTGGTACAGAGTGAGAATTCTGGGGTTGAAAGTCCCATTCCTTTAGCGAGAACTCAGACATATGGCTGCACTCACAAAGAAAGCCAGAAAACTTAGTACCCCTGGGTAGCTACCTCCCAAGAAAAGCTCATACGATAGGAGGTAACACACATTTTTGGTGGATAGGTAGGCGTCTCTGACATGGCACTGTATTAAAACCTATAAGAACCTTATTAAAATGTAGCACAAAGTCTCACATAGCAAGAACTCATCACATAAGATTTCATTTAACTTAACTTCTATTTCTTGCTCTCCTCCCTTAATATTTTTGATCTTGCCCTCTAGCCATGTCCTTGACCAAATTTTTTCAATTCCAAAAAACTCAAATTGTGTTGTTCTTGCAGTTGTCCTTTTGCTTTATCTTTCATTTTCCATTTAAAAATTCATGTGGCCAAATCATTTTATAAAGCCTCCTCTATCTTATCTCTCAAGAGAAAAACTATATAGAGAGTGGGGAAAATGTGTATGTATAGGGAGATTGGTAAAAAAAAAATTACTGATCGTTTTGAAAAGACCTCATTATTCAGTGAAAGAGGGGAAAAGGCATAACAAGGTAATCTAAGTATGATTCCAGGAGTCTGAGCAGTTGTATTTACCTAGGATATAAACAGATGACTTTCTGAAAGGCTAATCAGAATTAATGAATAGAAAAAATGAGGAATAGAATTAATGCATGGAAAACAGGAAAAGAAAAATTGTAATCAGGCATCAAATTTGTTCTACTAAAATGAGCTAAACTCTATTAGAATTTACAAAATTAAATCACCTTTTAGAACTTCTCTCCCCTTAATATTAAAAATATTAATGAATATAATAAAAGATTTTTAAAAGAAAAGGAAATCTAATTGTAATCACATAATGCGCATGATGTGATGAAAATAAAAGTCAAATGAAGGTGTGAGAACACACAATATCAGGTAATTTGAGAATCCAAGGTGTCCACAATTCATGCTATTTCCTTACAAAGGAATCTGGTAATAGAAACAGTGTAAGGAATGGCTTAATTCTTGTTTTCTGTTGAGAATATACAGACATCTGACTCACTGATAGTGCTAAATTACTTGCTTCTTCACTGATGCTAAAGATACCCTTCAGTACCTTCCATCAGAAAATCAATTTCCTTGCAGAAGAGATTTTGAAGGAGGCCTGGGGACTTTCTATAACTAGTTACACCAAAACACACTTTCATTCCTAAAATGCCCTCTACAAACAGGGCACATTTAGTCTTGCAAACCACAAATGTTTGTCTGTCCTTTAAATCAAACTAGTTTGCCATTAAAAAAAAAAAAAGACATGTTCTCCTGCTTATTTATTATTGCTTGTAAGTTCTTTGTCAAAATATCTCAAAACAATAGTGAATGACTCTGGAAATTGTGTGTGTGTGTGTGTGTGTGAGAGAGAGAGAGAGAGAGAGAGAGAGAGAGAGACAGAGACAGAGACCAAGAGAGAGAGAGAGACAGAGAGAGAGAGGGAGAGAGAGAGAGAGAGATTCATTCTTTAACTACAGTATTTGGTATCTAAATGCACATGACAAAATACTTTTCATGAAATTTGTATGTTTTGATAAATAAGATAGATATTAGCAATATAGGTCACTTTGACGCTGGAACTTCAATTTGTTACTTAAAAAAAATGCGTACACTTTCATCACTTAAGAATCTGCGACACAGCTATTTATTACAGCAAATCCCCAAATTATTATTTTCTCTTTGCTGATTATTTTTTAAAAGGCCTCAAAAATGTCAGAAGTTACCACATCTGACTAAATTACTAGAGCACATCATTTTGCCCCATCACATATTTTAAAAATACAAACCTGACATTTTCCTTCTTTGCAAGAGCCTGAATTTCAGCAATTGCCTCCATGTCTTCAAAATCTGTGCCATCAATGATAATTTTTATGTTTATAAGCCTTAATGTGTTGAGTAATTGAAATTCTGGCTTCTCTAGCCACTAAAGATACCAACTTTTCATTTCTATTTAATACAGTTGAGAGCAAAGTGTCCTGACTCCCATGTGCTCAGAACAATCATCTAAGTTCTTCATGAAAGTTTTCTGGCGAGAACTGGGGATATATTATAGGTCCTAGGTTCTAGAGAGATGGGTTTCAGTCTAGCTCTGTTATTAAATAGCTGTGTAACCTTGAAAAAAATTCACAATTTTAGGACCTCTTGTGCATTTCTATAAAGGTGGGTATTTAAACGAGATATTTGCTAATGGTAGCTAATGCTATTGAGTACTTCTTGCAGCCCAGATACTTCCCTGTACTTTACATGTATTAATTTATTACATCCTCAGAACAACCCCAAAGAAGTGGTACTTTTATAACTTTTGCTCTGTAGATGTAGAAACCCAAGGCATGATGAAGTTAAGTAAAGGTGAGACAGATTCAACCCAGGAATAAATGCTGTTAGCCATCCCACTATCATGCCAAGGTCTTTTCAAGCACTGATGTGATCTGATTCATATCAACCTCTTTTACGTAGCACTTACTTAGATCTAGTGTCTTTGGTAGATTTTTGAGACAAGTAACATGAAAGAAGGAAAAGAACCTGGACCAGGAATCAGGCAACTGACCTTTTCTCTCTCTCTTGAACTCAAAAAGTTGTGTGCAGCCAGGAAAGTTGCCAAAAAGTTTCTGTGCCTCATAAATTCTTAATGTCCCTTTTAGTTTTCCATTTGTGGGATTTTGATTCTGAATTAACAAATGATGCATCAATCATTGTCCATAGAAACTACAATGAGTTCTTTCCTCCTATGTAGAGGGTTGAATGGTGGTCTCCCAAAAGATATGAACATATCCTAATCTCTGGACCTGTGAGTATTTTTTTATATAGCAAGAGAGTAAATCTTACCTTATTTGGGAAAGGGATCTTTGTAATGTAATTAAGTTACAAATCTTGAGGTAAGATTTTCCTGGATCATCCAGGTGGGTCCTATATGCTAAATAACTAGTCACAGCAAAACATACTTTCATTTCTAAATGACCTCTACAAAAAAAAAAAGTATAGTTAGTCCTACAAATCACAAATGCTTCTTTATCCTTTAATCATTTTGACCATAAACTAATTGAAAAACAGTTCATATGCATATACTTATAAGATAGAGGCAAAGGGATATTTCACACTTGGACATGCAGAGGACATGTGAAGATGGAGGCTGAGATAGAAGTGATGTGGCTACAAACCAAGCAATGCCAAGGAGTTTGGAGAGCCAGTAGAAGCTAGAAAGAGGTAAGGAAATATTGTTTTCTAGAGCCCTCAGAAGAAGCCAACCATGCCTATTGCCTGATTTTGGATTCCTAGCCTCCAGAACAGTAAGAAAATAAATTTCTGTTGTTTTAAGAACCCCATTGTATGGCAATTTGTTGCAACAGCCCTACCAAATTAATATAGTCCCTGTATGGAATGAATTGGGTAAATCAAAAAGTAGTATCTGATATATGTTTATATTCAGTGATTGCTGAGTAAGTGAGCAAGAAATATATTCTTGTAAATCTAAACTCATATCATAGAAATTCATATACTTTAGGCTCTTTAAGTATAAATTGAAAAACACTAGCAAGGATTACTAATCTTAAATAAGGAGAAAAGCCTATTAGTTAAAGAATGGATGTATACCTAGTATAAAGAAATTTAGTCAAGAAGACTTGAAATTTAAACATACTGTCTCCTGGCCTCAACCTTGATGTTTGAGTATATATGTATATATGTATGAGCACGTACATATTTAGATCCAACAAGAAATGCATATAATTTTTCCTTTCTAAATCCATATCCAATTTCCAGTCAAAGCAACATTGATAAAACAGAAACCTGACGATCACATTATTCTCCTGCTTATCACTAATGATATTGTAAAAAGCAGGCTCTATTCCATTAAAAATTCCTTTAAGAGGACAAGTCTCTCTCTGGAGAATGGTGGTAAGGGATGCAAACCTGAAGCAGTGTTAGTGTTCTTAGCCTAGATCTGCTGAGGGGATGATGGGTAAGACCCTGCTACCTTCTAGATCTAATTGCTATCTAATTGGGAACTCCATCAGATAAAGAGAGGATGAGAACTCTAATAATTGTAACCCTTAGTAATTTGCCCATATTGGACCTGAGAAAAAAAGAGGGGAGGTGACTACTTCATGTGTATAGAGATAGCACCTTGCTCAGGGTACCAACCGGTCATCTCTCTTCAATACATGACATTGAAAAATGTAATGCAAAAGTCGTTGTCACTTGTAAAAGCCCACAGGAATTAGCATTGTAAGGACCCAAGAGCCTGTTAGCAAAACATCTGCATGTATTTCAGTGTAAGTTACTTTGGAAAGCAATGAATAGTACATCAGCAATACAGCACAGGGAAGTTTATTCTAAATCAAACATAGTCAGAGATCTCTGAATACTCTGTATTTTAAATTGAGACCAGAAGATTTAGACACTAGGTCTCCCACCTCTTGTGTTCAAAACAGAGGAACAATGGCAAAAATTGGGCTGTTTGCTATTCAAACGAATCATCATTAACTCATTCCAAAAGAGTCCTCTTTTTTGCACACTTTTAAAAATCTTCACAGGTAGTCTTCCCCCACCTCCTCCATGTCTTCTTAGTGGCTCTTTTCTGTGAATAGACATACAATTGGGGTGATACTTTTTCTAGCTTGCTTAGCAGAAAGCTTTGTGCTAATGAATTGCCATTTTATACTAACAAGCCAATAATTAGTCTCATTTAAAGCAGTCATTGAGTAAGGGACTGGGATGCAGGCTATCCCTTTGCTAGGGAATTTTTCTTTTAGCACCTAGGCCTGTCCTTTCACTATCATATAGCACCGAATGGCAAGCAAAGGTATTTTATTCTCAGCCCACTGCTTTTCTTTTTCATCCGAATGCCCTTTGCCTATTTGATTTTTTGTTTTGTTTTTGCTCAATATGCTGAATCCAGAGTTATAGGCCCAACAGGAACATGAGCAGCTGTGATCTAATGCTTGCCAGTACACCTCACTTCTGAAGTGTCACAGTAGTAGGAGGCAGTTTTCCACAAAAGGCTCCGGAGGCAAGGGACTCTAAGTCCAACAATAGAGGGCTACATATGCAAATTAGTAGTGTGTTATTGCTCTGCAAATCCTTATAAGTGAACTCATTACAAATCCAGCACAGTAGGTAAGCAAAGCTGTGTGCTGTCCACTTGTACAACCATGCATGTGCGCACACACACACACACACACACACACACACACACACACATGCACACACTCCCACATTAATTATTTTCTGAAGCAGTAAGTATCTAGTATGGGTTAACCATCAAGCAATGGAGAGCAATTGTTTTCTTATAAAAACCTGCACTATTTACTATGATGTTAATCAGAAGGCTGCAAAAGTGTAATTTGGAAAGCTGGACTCCTTGCTGCAAATACTGTGTGGTTTTTTCCCTTGATAATTATGCATTTGCTGTCTAAGATTAATCAGGGAAGTTAATGATGCAAAAAATTACATTTATAATCCAGTCTGAATACAGCTGTACTGCAAGCTAAGTTCTAAGTCCTATTAAAGTAAATGGAATTAATGGGCTGTCGCTGGCAATCTTTATATCTATCAGTTACTAATTAACATTCTTCTGTAAAGAATAGTTTGTGGTGGGGAAAAAATAAAACATATCTTAGTAGCAGCTATGGTAAAGCTTAAGTAATTAGAAAGGCCAAAGCAGCAGCTGTTAGGGATGACAATGCAGGGTGTTCACAATGCAGTGAGCAAGAAACTGCCAATTTGTCATGTCATCAGTTTTTTAAAAAATCTGTGTGTGCATGTGTGTGTGTGTGTGTATGTGTGTATAAAGTTGTTTGTTTTATGCAACAGCAAATGATCACCACTAAGGATGACCTTTCAGCGGGAAATGTTGATGTCAGCTAATAATGCAGGAACAGAGGCATGCGAACTGTGAAACGGGAGAGTCAAATTATCTACAGAGGACAAATGAATGTAGCACTTTATCTTCGGAAACACTCAAGCGTATTTGCTGCTCTCATCACAAAATAAGCTCCAAGTCTGATTACTGATTTTTAATTGTTTTCTGTTCTTGTACTAATTTGAAGTGTCCCTTCCTTCTTACCCTGTAGCATTCTGTGTGTGTGTGTGTATATTCATTTGATCCTTAGTACACAAGGTGAAGTATGTTACTTTTGAATTTTAATTCTTCTGTAGTTTTGTTTTGTTTCGGCCAGAAACATGTGCTTTGTCGCTCTATAGTTCAGAAGATGAAATTTAGTAATAAAGGATGCAGTTCCTTTTATAGGAGACATGAAAGAGTTTCCACTCATTTTTTATTACTCACAGATTGAGACTCAGATGCAATAAAATCTCCCTTAGACCCTATAGATAAAAGATGACTCTATTTTAATGGGGGGAAAAGGAGGAAGGCATTCAAAAATAATGCTTTAAAAAGAAAATGAGGTCAAGATCATTTTTAATATCCCCAATTTGCCTTGACACCAAACAGTTAACAGTTTGAAGAGATCGTTTGCTTGTAAACTTTCCAGAAGTGCAGGAAACTTGCTTTTTTTTTTCAATAAGATTCATACTGGACCTCACAAACAGAAAAAAAAGCAAATGTTTTGAGAAGTCAAGTGATAGAATAAATTGGGTCCTGAATTTTTAGTGAAAAGATCAAGGTTGAAATTGAATCTCTTTCACTTACTAGGAGAAAAAGCCTGAAAGTTATTTTTTTTCATCTATCAAAAAGGGATAAAGCAGATGACCTTGTCTCCTTCTAAGGAGAGGTTAAGATGTTAAAGACTTCATGTGAGAATATGAACAGGTAGGTGTTCAAAAATGAAAAGTAATTCTGTGTTGAATTCAGTCCATCTATACAGCTATCAACAGACAGATGTATCTTTAGTATAGGTCCAGTGGATCAGAACCCCAAGGACTAAGGACAAGGCATTAGATCTGGGGAAGGAGCCAGCCTGCCTCGGCCTTGCACTTTGAGGTGCTTTCCTCAAAATTTTCCAAGTCCTGAGTAGGTACCTGGACCCATAGGAGCGGACATCTGCATCCAGTTCCCCACAGAGCTCCGTGACTTGTACCTTTGAGGTTGTCATGACACTTGGGGTAAGGGTGGTTCCAAGAGGGCAGCCTGGGACACTCCTGTTGCCTTGCATGCTGCTTCTGCATGCAAGATCAGGCCACCCATGGGTGCTGACACCTGATTTAGGTGACCACTCCCAGTGAGCACAAGGCATGTTTGGGGCTCTGGGATACCCACCGTCCATGGTGGACCCTGCCTGAGTCACATGTGTAGGCCCTAAGAGGTTCTTGCCTCTCTTATTCTGAAAGTCTAGGTCCACAGCACTGATGGGGTGGGCTGCGACCTTGGTCCCATGCACCTCCACAGCTGATAGCCAGGACAGCTACCCACCCCCACCACTGGCTCCAATGTCTTCCTAGGTGGCTTTCGAGACTATTCTTCCTCATGCCAACAAACCCTGCCGGTCAATGTCCTCTCATCTTCCACTGATGTCTACCATCTCATGCTGTCCCTGTCATCTTAGACTGTGCTTGATGAGTTGGACATGTTTTGCGAGAACAAAACTGCTCCTCTCATTCTTCCTGCAGGCCACTACCCTTTGGACTGATGGCCTTGTGTGGCTGGCAGGAGTGCAGTTTTCATCAAAAAGAGAACACACTCTAGAAAGGCAATGATTACTGTCTGAATCGTTCAGAACACAGTGGAAGACACATTTATGTAGAAAATCCAAACAGTAAATTTGATGTCAACAAACGAGAATTATCCTTCACACTTTCTTATGTAATTTGGGAAGGCCTGCATCTCCTGTCATCGTTAAGGGGGAAGCACAGTAATAGCCTTTGAGTGGGTCACCAGGGGTCTTCACCTCAAGCAGATGGATGAGGCGGCTCAGCAGTAACAATGTAACAGCCCTTAAAATTACTGGTGTTAGGGAAAAGCAGAAACAAGGTCTGTTTTAATACAAACTTGCTCTGAAGAGCCCTGGCATTGAAATAACAATGCTATTCTTTTTTTCTTATAGAGGGAGATATGAAATCAACTAGGAATGGTGAATTGGGCAATACACAATGGAAAAGAAGGTGTACAGGTAGGACAACAAATAGATATATAAGTAGCTCTTGTCTACTAAATAGAAGTAGACAAATATTCTATTTTTTCTTCAGTAAATCACAATGCCTCATATGGGCTCATAGTTTGGTTATATATTTTATATTTAACTTGTTTTATAGATAGGAACCAGGCCAAACAACATTTATCCAGGCTCTGGACATGCTAGAGGTAATTCTGTGGGGCATACTCCAAAAAATATATATACATATTTATCAATACCTATATCAATATCTATATAAAATCTATAAAGCTATATAGTCAAATTAATTCTCTGTGTTGAATTCAGTCTATCTATATAGCTCAAGAGGTCTTAATTTTAATTCTTTGGATGTATTATTATTTTGTTTTTTAATGTAAAATAAACATTGTAGTTTGCCTAGTCGTCACTTTACTTGATGATGTCTATAATACTTATATATTCTAGTCTCATTTTAACTAAGACTCACATCCTTAAACTAATTCATCTGTTCTTTCAAAATGATTTATGTAGACGCTCCAAGCAAAATGTAATGGTAAAGGGAAATAACAATTTAAAAATCTTGCCCCCAAATGAAAAAGAAAATGTTTATTATTCTTCCTTGACCTGTCACTGAAATGAAGGAATGATAAAGTAATGTTCCCATCTAGAAGAACTACCAGTTTTCTTTATTGTTAGAAGCAGTATAACTTGTGTTTGAGAAGAGGGGCTCAGAGTTTATTCTGCTGTCATTCTTATGAGAGTTATTGTGTTTGTTAGCCATGTAATTTGCGTGAACGTGCCTCTTGGTTTCCTCATTTGTATGTTAAGACAACACAGCACCCATGTCATTGGGTTGTTGTAAGGAACCAAAGAAATAATGTAGGATAAGCATTTATGTATTTTACCTAGAACCAAGAATGTGTTTAATAAATACAAGTTCCTATTATTTTATCAGAGATCATAAAATGATGTTTTGCCTTAAAAACACTTTTATTACACATTAATAACAAATCTCAGAAAAAAAATGACTTTGCACATGATCCTTAAATATCGCTAAAGTATACAGTATGGTTGCAAGTTCCACTGCAGTTCTGTCTTACTTCATTTTATAACACATGGCCTGATGATACTGATTTTAAACCACTTTCCCCTGTTCAGTTGGTCATGACTATCTATCTGAGCTGCCGATTCTCTTTTTTGCAAAAGTAAAGCAAAAAAACTGACAAAAATTAGTACTGAATTATGCATGTCAATGAGTTTGAAATAAAAAGCTGAAATATGTTAAAATCATCAGATTCTATTGTGAAAAGGGAGGAATGGCCCTACGGTACTTATGGTGGTTTGTTCTTTTTTCACAGACATAAGTAGATTGAACCATGTGTCAAGATAGAACAAGATACAGTAAAGAAAATATTAACAGTATTCACTTCAGCTTCTTATTTTCACTTCACATGCAACCAATCAACATTTTTTACTTAATGAAAACCGACAGCACTATTTTAAGAGATGCCTCCATTCATAAAAGTGCTTTTTATTGCCATCACAATGCACTTTTGGAAATTACAGTTTGGTTGGCGTTTGGAACTTCCCAGATTGGCCACAAACCTTAAAAGGAAGCCCAGCTTTCCCCTGCATGGAGAATTACCCTGTCATGTATCTGTTTTCTGGGTGATCTGCAAAATCAATTCAATGTCGAAAATTGGCTTAACTAAAGTAATTATTATTTTTTCCTTTCAAAAAGTACCGAAATAAAAATAACAATGCTATTTCCAGTCACGCAGATACATGTAAAGATGAAAAAGATACATTACTTAAATTGGAAAAAGATTTAGTTTATTTTAAAATAACAGAAATCTGGGAAATAATCATACTCTGAGGGCTTTTAATGGCCACTGGCAGGAACTAGATGGATAGAGATCCAGGCAGCTGGGAAAATACTGGCTTAACAACTTCACAGAAGAACCTTGAGTCCCTCCATAGGACATGGGAAAGAAACTATCATTGCCCAGCTCTTGCCCACCAGCTTCAGAAGACACAACTCAAGCATCATGAAGGATTAATGCTGAGTGTTCCAGGAAAACCATGAGCCAGCTGCAGCCTGAATCCTGGACATGAGGATGTTATAATGCAATCTCTAGACTCTTTTCCTACTTCTGTGTTGAAGCTAAATTTCAACCTATTATAGAGTAGAGGTAAACATTTCCTTCTCCTTAGAGTGACCTGCCAAACATACCCTATTCCCACCCCACAAACATAAGAGAGGCTTAGAAAGAAAGGATTAAGATTCATAAACATACATCTATTCACTCATGGATATTTTCATAATCTACTTCTTGCCTATCTCTCACATACTTTCTTTGACCTGGTTTTAAGGATTAAAATATTATCATTATTAAGTAACATGATAGAACAGAATTGATTTTTCAAAAAAAAAAACTAAAATATTTTGATAGTAGATTCCAACAGTCAAAGTAGTAAAGCTACTATCTAATTAGCTTTATAAATAAGAAGCAGAGAAAACATTTCTTCATGGTTCCAAATTCAGGTTATGGGACTCTTTCTTCCCAAGGTTCATATTCTTGCAGATGCAGGTATTTTCTGTGTTTTTGCTCTTTCTATTGACAATCAGGATATGAAATGATCCAAATGGGGAACGACCAGGAAGGACCACATGAGAATACCGTAGGCCATGCCCAAACAGAAAGTTCTTAAACCAGCCTCAGGGGAAAGCTTTCAGGGATTCAGGGACAAAAGCAACCACTGATTTTTTTTTTTTTTTCTGAATTGAGTTCTCTTAAACAAGAATACTCAGCAACATTTTTCTCTTCCTTCACTGGTGGCTACAGAAATCCAGATATATTCACTAAATTTTAACACTTCAAGAGAACCATGTGACTTGATTACATTAGAAAAAGAGTCTTGGGCTAGGCCCCAAATTTATCCCTGGGCAAATAGCAAAGTATTAAGAATGCATTTTTGTTCATTTTGATAAGTGAGTGACTGAGACACAGGGAAGTCATATAGCTTTTATTTTTGTGCTGTCCAATACCATGGACATTGGTTAAATGTGACCTTTTAAATTTAAATTAATTAACACAAAAAATTCAGTTCCTTGATTTCACTAGCCACATTTCCTGTGTTCCGTAGTCACATATAGTAAGTGGCTACCACACTGAAAAAGAAATGACACTTTCACCATCATAGAAAGTTCTAATGAATAGCACTGCCATCATAGTCAAAGCAATTTGAGGTTGTCTTTCAAGCCCTCTCTACTTTCACATTTCTTAAAGTTCCCCTTTTATTTAAATCATACTATTAGCCAGGTACTTTCCACATTTTATCTCCATTTAACTCGCTACACTATGTGACAAATAATACAATTCTCATTTTTATGGATGAAGACATGAGTTGAGGGAGGTTAAACACACTGCCCAAGGTCACATACCGAGGACAGAACCCCAGGTCCACCCAGCTCAGAGTTCCTGCTCTATCTATAATGCTGTGAGGATCCTGGAGTTTATACTTACTACACCAAGCAAGGTACTTCAGAGACACAGACGAGGAGAACAAACCCACACAAATGCCCTTCACATAGGTCCTTTGGGTAAAAATATGACAAGAAGAGGAAGTAGAAAAGGAATTAACATGGTCCAAAAGCCACTTCTGTGCCAGGAACTATGCCAGACATGTCTCAATTTTCACAAAAAGTCCATTCAGTTACATGCATCACACAGACAGGCAAAAATAAAATGGCTTCTTTATTGAACTGGATGTCTCTTGAGGTGAGATTTGGCTCTGATCTGTAGCATTACCTTTCTCTCATGGGATATTCCTAACTGACTTGAATCAGATTCCCAGTGGCTATGAGAGTATGAAGCACTGAGGATATTTATCACTACCACCACCTTGTGGTGACCTTGGCCACTGCAGGTATTCCCTCGAGAAGATTAGGTAGATTATAGAAGAGCCTCTGTCTTCTGGGTGAGGTGCATGAATGTGATGGGAAATGTCAAGGTGAAACCTAAAAAAAGGAGTCCAAAGTGGGTTCCAATACAAGAAAATCTAAGGCACATGTTTGAAGTTAGAATGGGGAACAAAGAGAGGCAGACAAGTACGTTAGAATTCTGAATGGGCAGTGACGCAAATAGATCTCAGCACCAGAGGTCAAGGCTGGTGGGCTATTTACATGCTTCAGTACACATGTATGCAGTCTTGACAGACCCATTTAAAGGATTTGGGTATCAAAGGGCTTAGAGGAAAAAAGCAAAAGTCAATTAGGGATTTGGTGCCTATCAACGATGAGTTTTTCAGTATTTTGCAATAAAATACAATTTAAAAAGTAGGACAGTTTAGGGAAGGTTTGTTTGTTTTCCATAAAACTAAAGACTGCAAGTACAGGATTATCTCTTTTTTCTCCTAGAGGTTATGTGTTCTGTTGTTAAAAATCTATTTTTAAATGAAATGACATTAATAGAATATTCTAGGCTATTTGTTTTAACGCTCTTTTTTGGCAACATTAACTACTGGCAACCTTGTGTTAAATTATATATGTGCCCTTGTGTGTGTGTGTGTGTGTGTGTGTGTGTGTGTGTGTGTGTGAGAGAGAGAGAGAGAGAGAGAGAGAGAGAGAGAGAATTATTTACTGGCTTGTGAAGGTTAAGTCTAGGAATTACTGTGCTATGGGATTAGTGGCAAAGCAAAGCATAGTTTATGTATTCCAAGGTACCCCACATATTCCAGTGGGTCCTGAATATTTTTAAGAATGACCAATGTGTCACATATTAAGAAGAGAAAGCTGAGTTTAGAAGACTAAAAGATGGAAAAATCAGGTAGTACATTAGGTGTCTTTTTCCACTCTCATCCCAATTACTGAAATTCTGCAAGTGTCCTTTGTTTACTGGGGATTCTAAGTTGTGCAAATCACAAACAACAGAATAGATGTAGATACAAATAAAAGTCAAAAAAGGTTAAAAACAGTTGCCTTAGACAATGTATAGTATTAAGGGACAGACATGGTTTTCCCATGAAACAACACATCAAAATGTGAGCTATGGAGCAAGCATCTACTGTTCTGGAGTGGAAAGAAACTTTCTATTAAAGTATCATTCCCATCACTTATATGGAAAGAAGTCTGCTGGTCATCTAAGTGCCTTTGAATCAAGCAACAATATATGTAGTTTTGATGTATACCACAACTATAACCTGATCTAAAGAATTTATTTTAAATTTGGTTATGTATACCACAGCAGAGTAGACCAAAAATGCCAAGTGTTTTCTTTGCAAATATATTCTAAAACGAGGAACCGGTATATTAATAATACCTTTGTCTGCGATTTGCAAGATGAAATTGAGCAATGACCTGAAAGACTATTTTTTCCACCAAGTAGGGCTTTCCCCATTCTTCCCTGACACTGCGGACAAAGGCTTATGGAATGACGGGTCATTACTGATGTTCGTAAGGTGGCAGTGCATTTAGAAAACCTGAAGCTGGAGTTGAGTAAAAAGCTGTTTAAAAAAGTCTTCACTCTGACACCATAGGCTCTAAGTGGCATTTCACTGTTGGACAGGATCCAGTTTAATTGCTCACAAGTAGCATCTCTGCTGTAAGGGCAAGTAACCTTAACTGAGAAAGGCTGTGGGCTTCTATAGCAGAAACATTAACTGGCAGTGGGAAAAAAGGAGGATTTATTCTCAAATGTGCCACCATTTGGCTATGTCACCTTAGGCAAGTCATTTTTATTCATTTCCTTAAAGGGTACTCTCCAACAGAAAGAATTTAGGGTAGCTTTTATGAACAACCTAGATAAGAGAAAAAAAAGTCAATAAAATAAGAAAAAAAAAAAAGAGAGAAGCTGCTTAACTTCTCCAAGCTCCCATTTACCGTTTTCTAAAAAAAGCAAGTGAGTCTGTCAGTAGCTGCTGAGTTCTGTTCTGTGGCTGAGAGACTGGATGCTGGTATCAGAATAACTTGGGATCCTCTTCATTATACCAGTTCCCTGGAACCATCCCTAAAATTTTAACTTAGTAAATATGAGGAGGAGCTTTGGAATCCGAAGTGTTATAAGCACCCCAGGTGATCCCAACACTTAAATCAAAGTGGAAGTAGTGGTAGTAGTAATAATAATGATAAAAATAATAGCTAAACTTCCACAGCACTATGTGCAAGAGATCTTATTAAAATAATATATGCATATATCTCTTCAAATATGACCTATAATATCCTTTCCTACTCCATGATTTTATGACTTCATGTACCTTCGCATTTCTATTGTGCCTGGGATATTCTTTTTAAAGGTAGAACTGGAAGAAAATGTTTTTAAAGTCCCCTAACCTACATTGTACATTATAATTAACAGACAGTAAATGTTGGCTAAAATGCAGGGAATCAGACTAAAGTCTATTTTTCTTGTGATCTATTCTTAGTCAACTTTAGGGAGAATGAGTCTGTAATATTAAGGAGTTGTGCTACTTCTTTTCCTGGAGATGTGCTAAAAATAATGGTCTGCCAAAGCCATTTGCTATGGGCAGGAGAAACAAAATAGGTACAGGAGTCTCTCTAGGCTACTTCTGGCCAGGTCTGCCTTGAGCTCAGGGGACAGGTTGGAGGCCCTCAGAAGCTCATTCAGCTCTTCCTCACACAACACTGTGAAAATCTACTTCTTGTTTTCATTTGTTTTTCTCCAGGCCTATTCTTTTCCTAGGTAGGAAAGCTAATTCTCAAAACAGAAAGAAAAATAAGAACATATACATATACATTCCATGTTCCCATGCTCACTCTGAAAATGATAAGATTAAGCATATGAAAAAAGTAACCACTTGACCAGGTAATGGGAACCGCTGCCAATGACACTAAATCAAACACACACTTCTATCTACCCATGCAGAATTTTTTTATTTCTTTTGTTTTCCCTACCACCAGTATTTTTTCAGACCTCACTTTAGGAAAAGTGACCTAAATTCCATCAAAAGATGAGCAGCCTCCCATGTAGGCTACTATTTTAAGCTTTATAGGTAACTTGTTTCCAATATTTATTCGAGAAGAGAATCTAAGATGCAATGCATAAAAGAAACTCATCTAGCTTTTGAAACTTTAGTCATGGATTAAGCCAAAAGATGCAAAACTTACCACACACTTTACTGGCTTACCCTAGCACTGCTTTGATGGGATTGCATTATGACATCATTTCATAGGGTTCTGCCAAATAAGTGAGGAAACCCACCACAGTATCTGTTGCAAGGATGTGATTAAATATTCATCATATTTATAGATGTTTCCTCTAAAAGGACCCATGGAGAAAGTGACCCTCTGCATATATTTCCTCACTGCATCCTCCTAATTGTCCCATGAATTAGGTTTTATTATCATCATCACCATTTGACAGGAAAAGTAAAATTTTAAAATTTTAAAATTTTAAACCAGTGTTCAAAATTAAGATTTTCCAAATCTACAACCTTTTCTTTCAAGTTTAATTAAACTTCTGAAACAGCACACAATCTCAGTGTGGTACATACTATGTACACTTAGGCAAGTCACTCTAAAATAGGAAGATAGAACTAAATGAACTCAAAAGTACACTTGAATTTGAATATTATGATGACTTGGGAACTGTGTTCCCATCAGACATATGGAATTCAAGTTCCTCTTCATCATCACCTTCGTCACCATAACAATCTCCATTACCAATATCTACTGAGCACATATTAATCATCATGTAGAGTGTTACTCTTCTAACACACCCTATAATGTAGGCACTATCGATTTTTTCTATTTTAAAGATGAGAGAAGAGAGAATTAGAGATGTAATTTTCCAAGTCCACGTAATTAGTAGATGATAAGGTAAGAATTCAAATAGTCTATAAGTTTCACAGACAGATAACAGAGAACAGCCCTTTGACTCATATAAAAATATTTTAAATGATACTTATATTATGTTTATTGGTTGGTACCAAGGGTATGCAAACTTACCACGTGTTTTTTTTTTTTGGCTTGTGAGGTGAGATATGTCAATATAACATTATACCACACAGACAAACACACATGAAAACACTGAATAGCAATTTTCTAGTGACAATCTCCTTTTCTATGCTGGACTTCAGTGGAAGACAGCAGTAGCATCTGGCTCCTCACTTGTCCCCTCACAGACAATGCCACATGGACCAACACTTCTCTCCTACCCTCCTAAGACAGGTTAACCTTAAACTACCTTATGATCTGGAAACAGTATTTCCAGATCACATCTCTGGAACTTCCTGTATTCTGTCTTACTGCAACAGCAGACATGTCTCTTATCACCTTCTCTCCCCACCCTAGCACCACTATAGATGGAGTGTTGATATATCTCGAATTAAGCAAAGATTTTTAAAAATCACTTTCTTTGGAGGAAATACCTCCTTGAATACTGAGGATATCACGACAAATAAATTTTATTTTGTTTTGTTTTCTTCCAGCCAGAAGTCTGTCTTTATCCTCACTTTAAAAAAGTATAATTGCATATATTTTTCAAAATGTCAGTGGTGTCTTTGGCTATCCAACAGTCTTCCGAACCTCAGTTTCTTCAGTTTTAGACAGCCATCAAAAGGCACTTTGCCCTTGCAAAATCTTTGAATATGTGGTTTCCTTTTTTAAATAAAGTCAAGATTTGAGATAGAGAGGAGAAACTTCCTAATGTCAGAACTTGGATATAAAGTCAGCAGGTATTCCCGGTAAGCACTGGGGAGATGTTTTTAAGGGTGTTTATTCTCATTGGGTTACAAGAAATAAAAGTCTTTCCTTTAAGACTTCAGATTCCCAGAGTTGGATCCTTGTTCATCTGGAGCTTATATGAAATCTGAATGTATGTAAGTGTACTAATAGTATGTTTATGTCTGTGGATGTCCAATAAAGATTTCTCTCATTTAATCAATATTTATTGAATTCTTAGTATATGCCAGGCATGATATAAGGCACCAGTGGCATGGTGGTGAACAAAAACATAACAAAGAAGTCCCTACTGTTACAGAGATTACAGTCTAGGGGTGGGAGAGACAGTCAATTAAATTTAACTAGATATATTGTGGTGATCATTTTGTAATGTATACAAATGTTGAATCATTTCAAATATTAAATCAATAGTACTGAATCTGAATCAAGTATTGAATCTGAAACTAATATAATGTTATATGTCAAATATACCTCAATGAAAAATAATGAAACTAACATTTTAATGGGGGGAATTATAAAATTCCTTCCATCGGAGCTTATACTTAGTGGTGGAGAGATAGATATTAAACAAATATGTAAGATAATGTCAGATGTTGGTAAGCATCATAAGAAAAAAAGTACTGGGAAGGTGGCAGGGCATACTGTTGAGGTAATGGAAGCTGATAAATTTTAATTAAGTGACCAATTTGAGACTACTTTTATTAATTTGTTCATTTACTGAGTTTATAACATTGGGAAATATATTAAATTTTTACTTACTTCTCATCCTGATTTTTGTCAATTCAAAACAATTCTGCATGAAATGCATTAAATTAATTTTCCAAAAGAAAGTAGTTAAAGGGAAAAAGAGGCAATATAATAGCATTTTGCTCTGGGAGATTGAACAATAATGCGTGATATGAATTGAACCATGGAGTGTATTCTTTAATGAAAGAAACCAGAAAAAGGAGACATAATAAATCTATTTTCAGATTCAGTTGACATGGACCGTTGCTTTTTCCTAATTTGTAGTAGAACATACATTATCTCTGTTGGATTGGATATGACAAAATTTTGGGAAACAAAATAGAAACCATTATTATGTGTGAAAATTAAAATCAAATTGCACTGTCATCAAGAAATGTGAAGTCCTGAGACATTATTTTTTCATGTATCTTAGTCAAGTATTATAATCTCAATAACTAAGGCATCTGTATTATATATATTTTATTTATTTGATGAACTAATTATAGAAAAGTTATTCTTATATGTTTATTCTAATATATTTATTATGAATAAATCTAAAATTTCATAAGTGAAAATTTTTAACTTGGTGGAAATTTGAACATATGGTAAGAAATCTAAAATTCAGTATATTTTCAAGATTTAACAGAAGAGTTACCAATTTTTTAGCTATCACAAGCTAGTATTCAAAGGAAGAGAAACAAAGAAATATAAACTCACTCATTTGGCTCCCTTATATTAGAGTGAAATTAAAATTAAATCATTAGAAGCATATCAGTTTTTATTTTACTCTATTACTTTATCTTTATTTTACTCTCCTATTCATGAAGATGCAATTACTTTGAATAAGAGCTGGCTACAGCACTTGAATTATACAGTCATTTGAGCATGTGTGTCAAGATGATGGATCTTTAAATTGCAGTATTTATGCAAATGTATAAAAACACACTAAACTAACAATAAAACATGAAAACAAAAGGTAAAGAGGAGGAACATAAAAAAACTTTAATATATTTATCTGCATTCAGCTATTACACTGAATTATTATTTTCAGGCCATTCTAAACATTAGTTCTGGATGTCCTGACTTTAAAAAGTAAACTTCAAATTATATCTTGAGTAAACTTCAAATCATATCTTATTTAGATAATCAATAAATTCATTAAGGTTCTGAAAGATGGAATTTTTAGCATTATGTTTTTATAATGATTCTAATAAACAGAAGAAATATAATAAAGTATAAACATTTCATAAAATTGCATATTTCTTCTAATGCCAATTTCTCAATATATATATACATGTTACATTATTCATAACATGTTTATAAACCTAATGAATCTATGATTGTACATTTAAATACTATCTTTGTTAAGGTTTTAAACCAGTGGTATTGGTGGCTAAAGAAAGTAAATAAAAGGGAAATGGCTTTTCTTTTTCATAATAAACTAAATTAAAATCAGCCGTAAAAGAAATCCATGATCTTCTAGCTCTAAATAGCATTGCAAGTGACAAATCTCTGCATTAAAAAAGTATATTTTTAGTATTAAATGTGAGAAGTATTCACTTATCTTATCAAAGTTTAATCCTCATTTTCCATTCAATAAAATGTTGAATATATATTATATACTTAGTTAAGAAATACATAAAGGCTAAGTAACATTCTTCTAGTTTTTCCAACTACATAATAACATTTTGGGTAAACAGCACTCATTGTGATGACTTCTTAAGTACACAAATATCCAGCTAATCAAATTACATATAAATAAATCAATGTTTTCAAATATGATATTTTCCTTCAGTTTGTTCTATAATTGAAGGCTTATCTTTTGGGGGGATTAAAATATTTTTCTTTCAGATTTCATTTTACAGAGAGAAGAAAACTGTTACTTATAATAAGTGTAATTTAAAATGAGTCAAGAAAATGAATTTATTCATACACATCAGGGTAACTTGTGTCAACTAGCTTATGATTTCAATGGGAGCAAAACATGGTTTTGTTCTTCAGGTCTAATTATACTATCAAGAAACTGTTGCCTAAAAGTCAAAGCCGATCCTTATGCAAGTAGAAAAATATAGACAAATACACATGTGTATTTGTCTGTATCACTATCATAGCCATTGCCTGTAATTCTGTTTCAGAATTTTAATAAAAAATATTTATTTTATTTATCTATTTTATAACTATCAACTAAGCATCTACTTTGTATGAGGCATTGCAGTTGCCTAAAAACATAATGGTGATAAAGCAAGATTACGTTCCTGTTCTTACGGAATCTAATAGGTTTAGAAATGTTATTTATTTCTAAGAACAAAAACAATAAGATGATATCTAATAATTAAAATGTACTGACTGCCCATCAAATGCCTGGTTCCTTTCAAAGTACTTAGCATATATTAACTAATGTAATCATTGCAAAAATTCTACAAGTATGTTTCATTAGTATCTTTCCTATGTAGATGAGGAAATTAAAGCACAATGAATTTAAGTGACTTGTCTCAAACTACAGAGCTACTAGGTGGCTGGGGTGGGATTCTAGCTTAGGCAATCTTGCTCCAGAGCCCACACTCTCAAACACTGCATGATCTTTGGTAGCTGACCCTGTGAGTGCACCATTGGCAACCTGTATTAGCCAAGTAACTTTCAATGTGGAGTTTAAAAACTGTATTATCTCCAAGAGGTCCAGTTTTCTCTTCCAGTTCTTCTGCTTTCCCTTCCCAGAACCTCTCCCCACAAACTCTAGATTCTAGATTTTTGATAACTTCAATCGGTGATTCTCAGGGGTAGCTGTTTCTTTGTTAAAGGGGGAAATAAAATTTTAAGAGACTCCTAATCATTGCAACAAATCTAAAATCTCTACTATTGACTATGGATCTAAACTGAATCTAAAATTTAATCCTAATCTATGATGTGTTTCTGTACTTTCTTGTCTCTATCTTTACTGAACATATCATCCATAAAAAATTTCAAGTAATAATCAGAGGAAATGAAAAGAAACATAGCAGTAAAAATACAATACTGGTCATTACATTATTCTGTAAATATTTTAATAGATAAATTTTAGCCTGCATTTTTCCTAAAGATACTAACAACTATGAACAAAATGGAACAAATACAAAAAAAATCAAGAAAACAAATAATTCACCAAGAAATGTAATATGCAATATTCAATTGGGAGAAAATTCTCCTATATTTTTGCACTTCTGGGCAAAGGATCTTGGCAGATTACTCTGGACAGTCTTTTCAAGTTTGTTGGTACAGCAGTCTTGGAAGTTAGACAGTGTCTCTCTCTGGGTGATGGACAGATTTGTTTCCTGACCAGTATAATAGATAATGCCTTTCTCTGGGACAAAGGTTAGGCAGATTTGCTAGTAGTTTCCTTTAAAAGATTATGGTTTTGCTAAGTTCAAGGTTCATCAGCTGTGACACAAAAGCACTTTGTGTGCAACATCAACCTGAATTTACTCCCATATCACCCTGTGGACTTGGGAGGCAAAGTGAGCCAATGTGAACATGATACTCATGGTGCCTGATATGCAGTAATAAAATCATTTGTCTCTGACCTAGGAATCTCACGTCTTCTGCCTGCATCTATAAAAGTATAGTAAGACTTACTTGTTAACTTGCAAGTAGTATAAAGTCTCAGATCCTGTACTATTCTTGATACATTCCAATTAAATAAGCAGTATATTGGTGTTCTGTATAGAAATCTATTTTAGTTATACTTTATTTAAATCTTTATTTACCTCTTGTAATCCTCAGATTTATAGAAGAATGCATAGTGAAGTACAATCTTGCACTTGAATTTAACAAAAAATTACCCAATGGCAATCATATATGAACCCTTTAACCTGAGGCAATATCTTTGATAGCTGAGGCATAAACACATATTCATTAATATGAAACCACAAAGAAATGACAGTTCTGATAGACATTGCAAAGGTAATTTGTCAAATTCAGCAGATAAAAACACACACACACACACGCACATGCACACACATTCCAACTTCAAAAAGAGTTAACCTCATATTTCCCTCTAATCCAACTATCACTCTGTGACTTACCAGAGCTTTTGAACATGGATAACAACTAATTACAATTTTCCAAATTAGTCAAGAACAATTCATTGTTATAACATTTTTATATTCAAGTCCTTCAATAACATAGAAATATAGAGCCACCACTCCCACATTCCCTACATCTATTCTTTTTCCTAGAGCACTCAGCATCATCTGACATACTTTATATATTATCTGATTATTTACTTACTAACTTCCTCCCTTCATTAAAATGCAAGCAGTATGATCCTTAGAGCTATACCAGAATATAATATATAGGAAGTACCCAATAAATGTTTGCTGAACAAATTAATAAATACATTAAGTAAATATATAGATATGTTAATTGATTTATTTACAAAATTTAAAAAATACTTAAAAAGTTTTATATTCTGTTTTATAAATTAAACCATTATGAGCCTTTATGTCATTAAATATTCCTTCAAACTATTACTTTTTATATCAATATAAAATTCTACTTTACCAGTCTACCATAACCTAAATATTTCCTCATAGGTAGGCACTTGGCTTTTATCCAGTATTTTGATATTATAAATAAACTGCTTCATACTTCTATAAATATTAATCTTTAGCTATCTTAATGCTACTACTGCATGAGATTCTTATTTTAATAAGCTCCTATACACAAAATTTTACATGAAAACCAATTATGGTATGAACCTGTCCTACTTTAAAATTTTTTGGATAAAGTGTAATTATTTGTATTAGTTATAAATTTTTTTTATTTAAAAATGTTCATCATCTGAGTCTCCTGAAGAGATATACTTTCACTGCACTATTACAGTTCAGAAAAAAGAAAGTTGAGAACAAACATCAGGAACATAGTTTTATTATAGAATGAATATTCCAAATAAACTTTAAAGCTTTCAAATGATCTTTATGTATAATTTCTTTCCCAACAGTTTAAGTAATTAAACATTTAAACTGTTAACTCAAAATTATCTTGGATTTTAAAATTAGAGATCTTTCCCTTCTTGTTTAAAGTTTTATTTCCTTTTTCTAAATTTCTGAGAAACAAAGAAGTCTGAAATCCACTTTGTACCATGGAAGTTTGGCAGCTGTCACCCTGGTCCTCCCACACGTTATGCTGCAGTTAACATGGTGGAAAGTAGGCCTTCCAGTTGAAATGCACATGTACACATACACTTGAGATGATCGCAGTTGTTTGATCGTGGTTTTGCCACAATCTGCACTTTCTGATTAAGCCATAATAGGAAGGGTAAAAAAGTGTGAAAGTGTGTCCCACTCCCTACAAACCAAGCTCTTGATGCTCATCTCCAAATAATGGGCCCTCTCAGCTCTTGAAGTTTAGATGCTTACTATTTTCCAAACTTACTGCATTCTGTTCTAGGCACTAAGAAGTACAAGTCTTTTGAAAATAAAATGTGTCTTATGATTGGGAGCTACCAACTAAATGACTACAATAATGACCCAGACTTTTCTGTGAACATGTCTTTTGGTATGTATGAGGGCACATGTAAGAACATACAGCTTTGCCTCCCAAAAAACATGGATGAAGGGGTAGGATGGTATAATAACTCTGACAGTTAAAAGATTTCACTAGTTTCTTATAGACTCTAAGAAGAGCCCTTACAGGAAGCCCTTACAGAGCTTCTGTGTAACAAAGGCCATTGTGAATTGGTCCTCCTGTTTTTTTGACCACAGGGTCAAGGTCACTCCAACACACTAAATTTAAGTGTGTCACACCAGTGCCGGCTATATTCAGTGCTCTGTTAAATGGTTATATGCAGAGCTGAGAACTATATGAATGAAGCAATACATGATATATGTTATTATAACGCAAAAAGAACTGGAATGGTACTCAGTCTAGACAAAGGGTTGACAAACTATTTTTGTAAAGAGCCAGAAAACAAATATTTTAGGCTTTGTGACCTATAGGGTCTCTGTCTCAACTACTCAACTATCCTATTGCAACATGAAAACAGCTATAAACAATATGTAAAATTAATAAGAGTGGCTGTGTTCCAATAAAATTTTTCTTTTATAAAAATAGGTGGCCCATTGAATTTGGCCCACAGGCTATAGTTTGTTGACTCTCAGCTTCTTTTACCTTCTATACTGACATGGTGACTAAGCACAGGTAAATTACCTAAACACTCTGGCCCTTAAATTCATCATTTATAAAAATATTTATAGAATTCTAGAGACTTAATGTACTAAAAAATATTGGCATGTGTGTCTACATAAAAAAAGACAATCAAACAATGACCTCTAAATACTTTTGTTATAAATACACATATACACGTGGATTTTATAAAATGACATATTTAATGTCTCTGCTTCAGTAACTCCAAAGGTACCTTTTGAGTATCAAATTAGAAAAATGTGGTCTAAAAGAAGTATAGGTCTGTCAACTTCTAGTTTTTTGAACATAAGTAAATTATTACTGTTACATCTCATATCCTTTTATAAAATGGGAATAATTTAACTACACATAATTGCTCTAATTGTTCTACATATAATTGTGTAACAAAGATGTTCGAATCTAGATGGTTCATTCAATCTTTTGGTTTATTCATTCACAAACAAAGGTGTCTTGATACCTATTTTATTGTGAATGACACAAATTTTCAGCAATATCTCCAAAACTTGGAAGTAGAGTTATAATTTTCCTATATATACCATTGTTGTAACTACTTCCCTACTAGGTCTTGCAGTGAGCATCCTTTTTCATTGGTCTGCTTGTGTCCACCCTGAAGGTACCCCCCATCTTCAATTTTCCTGGAGATTTATGTTTGGTAAGTGTTATAAACAATTAAGGGGTACCTAGAATAAAATTTAGCATGAGGAAGAAAGCATAGTACCAGACAAGTTGAAATAGAAGAAGGAAGAGGAGAAGGAGAAAGAAAAAATGAAGAGGAAAAAGGAAGGAGGAAAGGAGGAGAAAAAAGAGGGGGAGAAAGGGAAAGGAGGAAGAGAAAAAGAAAAAAAATAAAACTATTAGTACTATGTCTTATCATTAGGGATTTCATGGGTTATATTCCTCTATTGTCTAGTACTCACACCATGTACTTAGGTACCTCTTTCTTGTCATATCATTACATTTCTACATTCTCTCTATTTCCACTTTCTACAACCAGACAATGTAAGATTTTTCTCACCACACTATGCAGAACAAATCAGATCTCCTTTTAAGCCATCTCCATAAAATCTCCTTATAATCCAATGTGCTTTGAGATATTTTCACTCTAACCCCATTTAGTCAGCAGCATTCGCTAGTTAAAGGAAAGCAGAGACTTCTTGGTAATACTCAAAAATTTGAAAACAAGGACTTGAAGAAATATTTGTACACTCATGTTCATATAGCAGCATTATTCACAATACCCAAAAGGTGAAAGTGACCCAAATATCCATCAGTGGGTGAGTGGCTAAACAAAATGTGATATATACATACAACAGAATATTATTTGGCCTTTAAAAGGAAGGAATTTCTAACACATGTTACAACATGGATGAATCCTGAAGACTTCCAAAGTGAAATAAGCCAGATTCAAAAGGACAAACATTGCATGATTCCACTTATGTGAAGCACCTAGAGTATTCAAACACATAAAAACAGAAAGTAGAATGGTGTTTGCCAGGGCCTGAGGGCGAGAGGAATGGGGAGTTGTCATTTGATGGGTACAGAGTTTCAAATTTGCAAGATGAAAAAGTTCTGGGGACAGATAGTGGTGATTATTGAACAACAATGTGAAAATACTTAATGCTACTAAACTGTGCACTTAGAAACTGTTAAAATGGTATTTTATATTACGTATATTTTAACACAATAAAAAATAAAGCAGAAAATGCATTTGATTGTCAAAAGCCAATGTGTTTGAATTCTAAAAACTGGGCTTTTGAGTTTAAAAGCATACGCTTTAAAGGCCACAGTATATAAAGTTTCCAGCATAAAAAAAGACAAATTGAGAAAAATTCATGCTCATATACAGGCCATTTTTCTCACTTCAAAAGATAACACATTTCTCTGGGCTGGTGAAGGCTGTAGAGTCAGAGAAGAAGAAAACTTAGAGCTGGCTGGTAAATAACAAGAGTCAAGCTGGGTAGCAAGATGACAGGACAAAAAAGTGCTTTTGGGGAAAGAGGAGAGAAAAAGAGACCTGTTTTAGCTTCGTCCCCCACTGGTACCCGCCAAAACCAAGAAGGGCCGATAACACAGCAAAAGCCCAGAGATTCCTTGTGCTCAAAATTCAGAAGCAAAATACATGTCTGCATGGTGAGTAGAGACAATCTAAACAAATGGGTGAGTCAATCTCACAGAATTCCAGAATGTTCCAGTAATATGAAATTCAGTAGAATGTCTTCTCAAGGACACCAGAGCAGTACTGAACCTATTACAGCCTTAGAGAACCCCCTAAATTTTCAGGGATCTAGATTGTCATAGAGAAATGACTGAATTTATTCTAAGAGTCTTCAAAGTGTGTAGAAATAACTGGAGGTGAAGTGACCACAGATCCTGTGGTTTAGAACTGTGCTGTCCAATACAGTGGCCACTAGCCACATGTGGCCCTTTCAATAAATTAAAATTAGATACAATTAAATGTTCAAATACTCAGTTGCATTAACCATATTTCAAGCGCTCAATAATCACACCTGTTCAGTAGCTACCCAATTAGATCAGATACAGAGAATTTCAAACACCACAAAAAGTTCAACTGGATAAATGCTAGTTTAGAACGAAGAGCTACAATAGCATTTAATGCAACTAGACAATCAAGAATTACATGCAATAGACTAGAGTGTACCCATCTCTTGCCAACATGAAAAGAGAAGGACAAATGACCAGATGTCTCCTGTCCATGACATTGTTAAAGCATCCTGAATATAAATATAATCCAGGGAAGTAAAGCAAAAGACTCCGAATGAACTAAAGTAGTATTTTTACTACACACAGTATGGAAGTTCAAAATTTATACTAAGTCCAATTTTAGGGGGGGGAAACAAGTAAAGTTTCCTGCACACGTAGACTTATGGATTAAAACTGATAGCACATCACATGTGAATCACAATTCCCTGCAATGAAACAGGCCACACTATGGTGTAAAAGTGACTGCAGCACCTTTTCAAGATAAAACTGTGTTCTTATCACCACCTTAAATGATGTGCCCAGGGCGGTGCTCAGTCTATCGGCCTACTTTACACATGGCACTCAAAAATGGTAGCTTTTCTGGTTATTACTCCTTAAACACTTCTTTGTTATAAACATAAATATATGTATCTGAGAAAAAGCAAAACCTCAGTATCTAAAAACCACAAAACTATCTTTGAGAATAAGCCGCCAATGAGAGCGAAGAGACCTTGAAGTCCTAAGTCAGAATACTCAGCATGTCTTTGATGCAATTGCCCCCAAGAAAGTTTTGTGATTTCCAAACTGAAGCATATACCAAGTTCTTGAACCCACTGGCAGGACCGGAACTGGTAACAGCTGCGCTGTCGAATTCACACTAATCAGTTAACAGTTGTCTAAATCAAATTGCAGCCAAGGTTGTTAGAGTGGCTGATAAAATAAATAGTTGTTGAGAAGGAGATGGTGCAAGCTGGTGAGATCACACCAGCAGCTGGGAACCAGGGTGTGAATGAAAAGGCATAGCAAGTAAGAGGTCAGTGGAGACCCCTGCAACCTACACATTTTCAGACTCTAGTATAACTAACCTACTAACCGTTTTGCCTCTGACCCCTCTAATAGTGGGAGCTCTTAACTACAGCTGGAAATTACAAAGACAGGATAAATGGACAAATACATGTCAGTGGTATTTTTCCTGACATACAACCTCCATTTTGAGGGTGAGAGCAGAGCTTAGTAATGAATAAGAAAACCTTAGAATTCAGTGGCTGGCCAAATTGGGAATTTAGAGCTAGGCTGAGAGTTTGAGAAAAATAGGGCTACTAAATTAACTACTTGGTACAAATGCTACAAAGTGTGTGTGTGAACTAAATGTTTATGGACAAGTTGAAGTTCTTTGTTATCACTACTCATACCTAAGACAGCCAACAACCCTCAGTTTCAGCCAAGTTTAAAGCCAACAGTTCCTGCATGGGGGAAGAAAAAATAAAAAGAAGGAAAACTGAACAAAGGTGAAGTGACTTCATTTGAATAGCTGTTTTTTTCTCTCTCATTACCAAGTGGCTGCTTGGTCTTGTCTTGTTTTAAATTTAGCTTTTCTAGGTTCATGTTCAGCATTAAGCACAGAGAAAAACTGAACATTAGTAAAACTTAGCAAATGGCTCACCAGGAAGAATTTTGAGTTTTGCATTTGATTAGTTTATAATTCAATATAGGCAAATCTCAAATTTGTCGTCTTCCTTAAAAGGCAGCCAATGCCAAGAAGTGAGTTTAAATGAGCATCTCGCAAAGCTCAGCGAAATGTAATTCTAGTTTACAGGGACTGAGAAAAGACCTAAAATGAGAGTAGCTGCTGACGGCCACAGGGCCAAAGTATTTTTTTAAGAAGGGAAAATTCAGGGAAATTTCAAAGATTTGTTTTCCTTTTCAAAATATGAGAAAGAGGGTTATATAATTTTAAGGTGTGGAAATAAGCCATAGAAGTAAATACAACTGTGGATTTGGTTATAAGAAAATGAAGAAGGAAGGAAAATTCTATTTACTGATCACCTACTTATCCAGGACTTGCTTAGTACCATAAAACGTTTTTCAATTAGAGGTTTTGCCTCCTATGGTGTTATTATCCTTATTTTTCAGATGAAGAATTAGTCGCTCCAGAAAGTGAAGTGCGTGGACCAAGAGCCTCACCTGCTAAGTGACAATGCTTAGATTTGAACCCAGATCTTTACTTTCAAAAGTAAGCTACAAACTTGAAAGAGGACTTACCAACCACAGACTATTTTCAATGGTAATTGAGAATAATTAATCCAGCTAATACTAAGTGAGCATCTAAGTGCATTAACAACTGCTATGAAAAAATGGCAAATAGTTGATTTTAGAAACATGTTAACCAAGAGAAAATCTGAATTTTGACAACTGGCTCCATCTACTTCAGAGGCAGTTACAAAAAAATAAAATAACCTTGTTTCCTTTTGCTATCATCAGAGACCTGTACAGATCATTCCATTTACTATCCTTCAATATATAATCAGGGAATATTTTCAACCAGCATTCAGAACCAACAGCTTCAACATGTTGAGATACAAATAGAAAGTAGTAAAGTACTAATTATTGCCTTTAATGGCAACACTGCTCAACCCTACTTTGTCTGATTCTATGGCTTGCTGAAATCAAGACTCTACAGAATTGAGAGTCAATCCAATGTGATTCTGTAATCTGTCATTTACACTATGCTACCAGTGATCTTTTTATTGGCAATCAATTTCTTAGTGACATACATTGTTTTTCATTTTTAAGCAAAAATGAAAACAGCAGGTATAGACAGATCTAAGATTTTCAATATCTTATATTTACAGATAATCCAAATGTCCAATATAATTCTTGTTATCCAAATTTTGATATTGCTGTTAAGTAAATTATAGCCATTTTCTAAATACTAATCTTTTAAAGGGATTGACTAAATCATATATAATAAAAATAACACAAAACCTCAATATGAGAGTTCCCTTAGTGTCTTGCCATAAGTCATTTCCAGATCTAAATATTTTTGGCAGTCTGTTCCAAAATGGAAGTGATAAATCATTCCTTCCTTTCTTCCATCTTTTCTTCCTTGCTTCCTACTCTCTCTCTTTTTCTCTTCATCCTTCCACTTACTTACCAGCACAAATACAACAAACCCATGCTTATTTTCAAGAGAGCTATAAGTTCCAAAGAAAATCAGATAATTCAGCTAATTAAACAATCTCCATTAACACAGCTCAACTTCTAAAATAATGATTTTTTTTCCATTTTCATTATCCTTAAGTCTGTTTCTTTTACCCACGGAATTAATTGTGGTAGTAAAATTTGCTTCTCTTTTTCTATTCCTGACTTGTTTAATCACATAATTTTTTAAAGTACAACACTTTTCATTTTAACTATAGCTTTAAAAAAACAGGTTAACGATTGTCTACATTTAACTGTAGATTTTATGTGCTATATTTATTATATGTCATCCATTACCAATTTTATAGCTTACTAGAATAAAATAATCATTGATCTTTTTCATATAAATGTTATGAAGAAATATGGTATAAACTTCAACTGATTAAAATGTTACTTAAGATGCTTTATTGAAAATTATTTTAAAGTAATTCTTCTCATTAAGACTTGACAAATCTGGAGAGCTCTTCATTTAATCTCCTTTATGAGGAGATTTGCATGCTGAAGGACCTTGAAATCCCAGAGAGACTTGGGTGGACTGGCGTTACCGGAATCTGTAGGTATTTATTTCTTGCAGATATGATGTGCAAACTGCTCTTTACACAAATTAAGATAGGAAGAAAGAGCAGGGAATCATAATCTAGTTTGTAGGTTTAGCTTTCTATAAACATCAATAACAAATGGAGAGGAGAACAACTGCCAATTAAAATCTGTGTGATTCTTATACATTTCCTATGATTATTTAAATAAAATAGACTATAACAGGAATTCAAAAGGTTTAAGGGATGTTAGAATGTGACAAAAGAACTAGAAACAATCTATTAAGTAATAACAAAGATACAGTCATCACTGCCACTCTCACAACTACCAAAAGCCCCTGCAAAAGTCTTAATCCACAAATAACTCAAGAGGCAGTTGGTAGTATTACTTCCAATGTACAAATGAGGAAACTGACACATAGGGAGACCAACATTACATATTTAGTAAGTAGTCAATCTAGAATATAAAATTTAGACTCTGATTCCAAAACCCATCACCTTAAGCTGTCTCACTCCTCAGTGTGTGGTCCCTGAACAGGCAGCATCACCTGTGACTTTGTTAGAAGTACAAGTTCTGATTTAATTGCATATTGAAGTTCGAGAGCACTCATCTCTATACTATAGCAATAAAATGAATAATAGTTCTATTATATATTTACTTATAGCTTAAAAGTATGTGCATATATACTACTTAATTATGGCAAGACAAGGATAAAAGGCAAATAAAAAGAGTGTTCCAAAAGAAAAAGAGTGTATGTGGATGCCAGAAGAAGGTGTTTCATCCTGCAGTTTATCGGATAACATGGATATGCTGTTTTCTTTCAGGATTACAAAGTGGGTGATCACGGACTCATGTACCCAGAAGCTACTCAGTAGCTGATATCACGGACATTTGCAGGACTTGCCTAGGAAGTGGTGTCCAGCCACATCGAAATGTTATCTTTCCAAAAGTGACATAAAATGTCCTTTTTGCAGATATAATCGAAGAAACCCATTTCATGAGAATTTCCATTTCTATAAGGAGAAATCTTGGCAAAGAAACTCTTCAGTATTAGAAAGTAAAGCTCCAATCTCCTTTATTGAACATTTTCAATAGCTCAAAGACCACATATAATTTATATTGAACACAAAATTGAATATAGTTCTTTTATCCTAAATGCAAGTTAGCTAAAAAAAAAAATGATGGGATAGAATAGACTTATTTTTTCCAATCTTTTGACTTTGTCCAAATAAGAGCCAATTCACTAAAGAGAGTCAGTCTGTCAAATCAGCAATATCAAATTTACTACAATATCAAATTATTAAAATGTGTTAGTTTGTTGTGCCTTCCTCCTCAGCTAAGTAATGAGGTTTTAGTCTTCATTTGTTTTATAACATCTTATGAGCATTTATGAATTGTCTGAGATTTTCACCTCTGAGAGTGCCTAGCATGGTGTGGAGCTATCTTAGTCACATAATAATAAAAAAAATGCTTATTGAATCATGAATTAAAACAAAATTTATTCAGATTTCCTGAATCAAGACCCTAAGTTCTTTGAAAGAAAGGACTAGATCTTGGTCATTGTTTTATCTCCCATGACTAGAACTTCTACAGTAACTGAGTATTTATTGAATTAATAAATTAGTAAAAGGTGGGAGAGAAATAGGAAGTTACCATACTCTTGAAGGGTACCAGAAAATATGTTGAATACAACAAATAATGTTCATTTTGATGACATTAATGTAGACATTTTATATTTTATAAGTTAACAATGGAACCCTTATGTCTTAAATACCTATTGGTTCAATTAAATGACTAGCTATTATCAAAGTTTTCAGTTTATATTCATTTTCTATGTGTTCACATAATTTTTAGTTCAATATTATCTGCTAGAATCAAGCTGATAAACACATATATATGTTTAAAAATGTTTCTTTTATTTCCCAAAATGAATTTCTACTTTACATTCACATCATCAAGAACTAAAATTTATGGGAGGAAATCTCACAATTATAAAACATACATTAATGATTTTAACAGCAGAATTCTTTAGGTCAGATCCTTTTTAAACAATAATGTTGCAATGAAAAATATTTTTTAAAGATATAAGTAAAACATAGCTTTTTATTATGACAGGTGTTTTTAAAGCATTTCATATCCACAAAATTTTTGTTTATGTCATTCTTAAAAAATAAGAAAAAATATGCAGATATGATCAGGACATGATAGAAATCTAGAGCTATTTATTCTTCTACTTCACCTACTCTAAATACAAGTCACAAATGGCAGCTAAGAACATGGCTACCAACCAGCCAATACATCAATATAAAGAAAGAAAACACCTCCATCAAAGCAGGCCAATGTACTAAATATGGGATCAAATAGTGATTATAGAGCTAATTACCATATTCACAGTCAAATATTGAAGTTGGCAAAAAGATCCAAAGATGTGATGAGAAAGGAAATATCCTGGAGTGCTAGTATTTCAAAATTTGAAAGTAGGGGAAATGTGGCCAAAACAAGAACAGAATATGGCGGAGGAATTATGTATGGAATCAACATCTCCAAAAACCTATGGAATTGTATATTAAATATAAAAATTTAGGTTTTGTCAACTTTAAATCTCCAGAATGATTTCAGGAGCCAAAACTCAATTTGGAACATTTCTGCACTAAGTCTCTTTACTCTTCAAGGTTTTCTTGGCTCTATAAAGGGTAAAGTTTTGCTCCTGGCCACTACTGTATGGGCCTTTTTAACCAGATGAAAATAGGCAGCCCAATAAACAGATGAGAAAGAAGTGGCTACATTCATTTATGTTTCTTTATTAGGCATGAGAGTCTTTAAAACATGAATTTAAAAAAATTCCCCGAACAGCTCACAGGCATCTGCAAAAGATATACTATTTAGGATAACATAAACAGCATATCACACTTTCAAGGGAATTTCTGAGAGCAACATGGGCTCTCCAATTCTGCATGTCCTCTCACAGATCCCTAAAACACAATGAAGTTGGAAATCAGCTATGTAACACAAGGCATTGAGTTTTTTTACCCTCATTTTGGACTTATGAACAGTTGCTGAGAAGAGTGCATTTAGCTTTGAAAAGAGTAAAAGCAATCATGCAAAGAATGGGTCAATTGATTGGAAGTTTATCAACGTGTGTTGTTTTCCTTTTTAAGGAGTATATTAGCTTTTGTATTTTTATTATTACCAGATGTTTCTCAGGCTCTTACCATTATCTTAAAAATTTAATTTTTTTAAAAAAAGAAAAAGATAAAGAGGAATTCTGTGGCTAAGTCCTATAAAATATTATCTCATTTATGTTCTGGCTCATGTTATTCATTAAAATTGAAGATATGAATCAAATGTACCACATAGTATTATCTATGATTACTAAATTCTATTCTGTGGCAGAAATAGTTCTATGATTCCATTTGGGTTAAAAAGCAAAACAGTCTGATTTTTTTTCTTTTGGTAGTGGGAAGAAGTTCCTACAAGTTATTATTAAAACTATTTAAAATAATGGTATTTATATAGCAAGTTGAATGTATAGACAAATCTAGTCAACTAACTTCAAATTGAAATTGGGCTGTTTAACCTCATTCAGGAGTTCCATGACATACATTATAGTGGGTTCAATATCTTTGCTTTCAAAATAAAAATTTTCCTGCTACACAGAACCCAGGGTTTATCTACAACATACAGAAATTCCTTTAAAAGTACAGAGTGTTCAACAGAAAATTAAGTATCAACTTGATATTTTTGCTTGCTGGATCAATTTGTTTTAAGGAAGTATAAATGAAGTTGACCACTTCTGAAAAATCATTCAAAGGCAGTGTCTGAATGGTGATATCAGTTTCTCCGAGACTCTAAAACACCATCCCTACTATACGATGAAACTTGATGTAAGTTAGAGTGTCATCTCAAATTCCATTACAATTGATATTAATAAAAAACCCAGAAATTTTACTAACCTTTTTGACTTTCAGTGAATGTGCAACTATTTAGCTGATAATGTTTTTACTGAGTAAATTTGAATTGAATTTTAGGAGTAAGTTGCCAAGCTTGGTCAACACATTTTCTGATTGCCTTTGCAATGTCATCTAAATAATGGAAGGTTACAAGAATACATGCATTAACCTTTCTACCTGAATATTCATCTAAATAGTTCTACTAGATGGCCTTTGAGCAATCCAAATCATTAGTGTGTCATGGAAATCTCAGAGCTGAGCTCATGTTGACCAGAAAATACAAACTAGTATCTGAAACCGGCATATCTAAGTGTCAATATCAGCCAGGCTCTTAACTAATAACATATTATATGTAGTACATGTTGCAATTAAGTATTTTGCTGAAGGTATATATAACATAAAATTTGATGTTTTTTAATACATATAGTATATAGACTATTATAAATAATCATGTACTGAATACTTAGATTAAACAACTCTTTAATTTTGTTATAGATATTTCTTTTTTAAATAGCAAAACTTGAACATTACAGATATGCTGAAGTCTCCTTTGTTCCCCACTCCAGTCCTGTTGTCTCTCACTCCTCAGAAACATTGCAAATAAGGATTCAATGTGTGTTCTTCCAGTCCATGTTGTTAGATACTGTGATTCAATCTCAATCCATTCATCTCTCTCTCTCTCTCTCTCTCTCTCTCTCTCTCTCTCTCTCTCTCTCTCTCTCTCTCTCTCTCCCCCTCTCTCTCTCTCACTCTCACTGTCCTGTAATTTTAAAATACACATATGCACACATATTTTCTAAAATTCCATATATATTCTGAAACTGTTTCCTACCTATCCGACATTATGATTTTATAATATTTCCATGTAAAAAAGTTATTTCATTTCAAATGCCTCTTAAGGTATATTTCACAAATAAATCTCAATTTATAGATCCATTTCCCCATTAATAATCATATTGGTTGTTATATATTTTTTCCTTTTTTTGGCTAATAAAAATATTGCTGCAATAATCATCTTAAATTAAGCCTCTTAACATACATATACAAAAATTTGTCTACATATTTTGGGTCAGTATTTTAAAATATAATCCACAGTATATGTACATATACATATGCATATGATATGCATATATATTTTTTCTTTAAATTTCTAATTTTTTATTATGATTTTAGTTAAGAAGGATTAAAAACAAACTCTAAGCTCAAAATCATTCTACCTTATTTCTCTGCCTCATTCCAAACCAGGGTCTCAAAACCAGAGTATATCAATAAGACCTTATAGATAGTCTGGGATAATTAAGCTGACTCTGAAAATCAAATTAGTATTTTCTGAACTTCCCCACTCCCCTTAAAAAGACAAGCAAGATTATCTGGAGAAAAGGAGGTGGAGGGCAGTCTTCCCACTAAGACCATTATACCCCAGCACCATCTGAGTACATAAATTCTACATATGTAGAAAGTGCTAGAAAATGCTCATTACTTCTCTTGTTTCTCTTTCCTACCACAAGTTCTTAGAAAAGCAGAGACAGGTGTTTTCCAATGTAGTAGGTAACAAAAGTCACAGCTAAAAAAGTAAGTATGCATAGATGTTCGAAAGAGCACAAGGATGTTTTGGTAAAACCAATTATTCTCTTGTGTGATTTCCTTGAAGAAACATCTTTTAAAATATCTCCAATCTATTGTACTAGTATCATTTATTCTAGTTTCTATTAAAAATAATTTGGATTAGAAATCAAAACAATACTGTTTCTTATCCCCATATATAGTCACTTAAATTTTCCAATTTTCTTAAGTTTCTTAAATTACCTCAGCAAGGTTCTTGAAATAAATTCCTTTCTAAAGTGTTCAAACAAAGAAGCTCAAGAAATAACTACTAATTTTACCACTTTATTATTTACCCAAACTCTAGATAAAATGTGGCATAAGGGGTTATGCTTCAGAGAGAAGCAAAATGCAAATAATCTTTCTTTTGATTTTACTACTGTCTTGATTTATGAGTTTCAGAGAGAGCCATTTGCCTTTGCCACACCTCAGCAGAATAAGGGAAATTGGATAGAGCTAAAGGAATTTGAATCAAAATGTATTTGCGGCTTTCTCAACCATACAGTGTACAAATTACCGAAATAACTGCTTCAAAGTATCCTCCACTTTCTAAGTATACACAAAACTCTGAAATCCTTAACAGAGTAACACTTCTCAACTCCCTTGGCTGAAGGACCAGCACTCCTCCATCAGTCACAGGCTGATACTTTTATAAAATATAATAAAGATGAATTATCAGGAAAAAGAGAATGGAAAAGACATACCAAATATAAGCCACAATTCTTTCTTAGCTTCAACAGATGTAAAATTATTCTCTTAAGTTGTTATAAAAATGTCTAAATGCTGCTCACTCTCAAGTTCTGTTCTTATCTCACTACAGAGCTGTAAACAGTTCTTGGATAAGTAACGATCTATGAACTACACTTTGAGAAACAAAATAGTCCTGATGGCAAAAAGTTCTCATTCCTCTGACTAAGACTAATGAGAAAGAGCATTAATATTATTCTTTACATTTGCACTGAGGGGGAAGTGCAGAAAAGGCAACTTTCCACCAAAGATTGTCTGAGGTTATTCTTTCATCTGTACTTAGCTGTGAAAATGGATTTTCCTGCCAATTTTCGCCTTGGGGTGTAATGCAGAGACTCTCAACATTTAAGGGGAAAAAAGAAAAAAAATCAACTTAGGGAGGTTGTGAAAACATGCTCATTAGATTCCCCACACCAGAGACAATGATTTATGAGACCTCTTTAATGCCTACTATTTCTGTAGCACTTTCGATCTTTAGCACTTTTAAACTCTCATATGAGGTCAATGATTATTCTAGTTTCACAGATAAAGAGGTGTGGATTCAGAGTTTTGCCGTAGATAAAGTATTAATCATGACATTAGAACTTTTAAGATTCTAAGTTTAATATTTTTCTTATGTGTGTAAATGGGTCTTTAAAAGCCTAAATTGTTACTGAAATAGAAATGGATTTTTTTTTAATTTACTGCCACTTCAAGTTATTTATTCCCCTAATAATGACTGCCTACATACAACATAAATGTTCCTGAATGTGACACAATGCACAGTCCATTGATGCTCCAGATTTTTTTTCATAACTGTCCAATCACAGCCAGAATATTATTTGAGAAATAGCATACTTTCCTGGAGTTCAGTCTTCTAGGAAATTACAGATTATTTAATTAGCTATTATAGTAAAATAAGACTTCCACAGCTGATTAGAAAAACTGCAACTTTGCAGGCAGGAAATAAGCTACCAATGTTTAGAAAAAATTGCACTGGACTTGGATCACTGAACCTAAATATAGCCATATTTCGGCAACTCACCATTTCTGTGATTTGAGGCAAATTATTTTCTCACTCACCCATAGTTATCCTTATTGATATTGTTCAGATAATACCTAAAACATGCAAGGCTCTTATGAAATGAGATTTTTAAAAATAGTGAATGTAAAATTGCCTTCTTTTCTAGCCCTTGTCACCTCACTTGTGATTAATAAATATTTTTTATTAAAAAATGAATATATTGTGCTTTATCTTCTTTCTTGGTTTATAGTAGTTGCAAAGTAGAACTTCTTTATTATGTAGTCGACCTAGAGTGTAGAGTCTCTCTCTCCCAGGGGCTGGCTTATTTGCCATCACTGAAGTTAAGTAAAAAGCAGAATTGCAAGTTGTTTGGAACACTGTAGAGTCTAGCAAGTGTAGATAGGTAGGTCAGATGGTTTTAACAACCTTGTCTTGTTAGGGCAGCCAGAACATAATACCACAACGTGGGTGACTTAAACAACAGAAATTTATTTTCTCAGAGTTCTGGAGGCTAGAAGTCCAAAATCAAAGTGTCAACAGGGTTGGTTCCTTCTAAGGGCTCTGAGGAAGGGATCTGTTCTGGCCTCTTTTCTTGGCTTATAGACAACGTTCAACCTGTGCCTTTACATCATCTTTCCTCTATGCCTGTCTCTGTCTCAACTTCACCTTTTTATAAGTACACCAGTCATACAACTCACTCTAATGATCTCATCTTAACTAACTATAACTTCAATGACTCTATTTCCAAACAAGGTCACAATCTAAGGCATTGTGAAGTATGAGTTTTGAGGGAACACAATTCAACCCATAACACTATGGTTCAATGATTCATTCCTCATGAGAAAGAGAAGTCAGAAGTCTCAGTTTTACTTCTGTACTTACTAGACATGAAACTGGAAATCTCTCAATCATTCTAGGCTTAGCCTTGAAGTAAGGGAGTTGAAATAGACATAAATTAACTTTAAAAGTGTTTTTCATTTTTAAAATGTCTGTATCTAAGTGTGAAGAGGGATTTTGAAAAGAGTTGCTGGATCACAAAATGAAATATGAGCTTAGAAAGATAGTTTCTAATTCAGTCCCCTTATTCACCCAAAATCCCAGAATCACAGTAAGAAAGTCAGACTAGAAAATATTTCAAATATATTCTTTTCAAGAGCAAAGCCTCAGCTCATTATGATTAGATTGACCGATAAAGGAAAATAAATATATAAAATTTGTATTTTTCCTCATTCTTCAGTGAGAAGAAGATATTCACGCATCAAAATATCTCTGGCAAGATAGACAGAAAAGCAATTTACCACACTAATTATCACTTATGAGAGAACTGAGTGGCAGGGGGAGAACAGGAAAACATTTTTGTTCTCTTTAGATTTGAAACAGGAAAATGTGTTACCTTTTCAAAGAGTAAACAAGTTTTTAAACAGAAAGATATTCATGTATGTGCATTTGTTTAGCCTCTTACTTTCAAGCCTAGATACTCTGTATTTAAGTTATTTTGAGTTTGAAAGAATCATTATAAGAAGGTGTGACTTTTATAAACTTGGTTTTGCAGGAAGCTGCAGGGCTCAGCAAACATGCTTATATTTGTTTCAGTGTGAAAACATATAATGAAAGGAGACTTCATAAGCAGATGTTTCTGAAGGGGCTTTCCCTCTATAAATATGACACACTCAGTGCACAGAACTTGCTAGCAATCTGCTACATCTATCTTCAAAGGACAAAAAACTTAGCAATAGATACCATATTTGCTATGGCATTTTTCACCTGAAAAATTTCCATACCCTCAACCAGTTGTGACTAAGAAAGACAGGCTTATTTTTCTACCCACAATTTCAACCTGGCTGCCTATCTATTTTAGTGACAGCAGCAGTTATAAAAACTTATTAAGAGCAGTTATTGATGTGTAAACTGAGTTCAATTAATACCTCACAACGGAAGTGTGTTAGCCACGGTTTCTGTTACTCCACCAAGCTGAGGATCTGCATACCTGGAGCAGGTGACATAATACAGAGCCACAGATGAGAACAATTGTCAAGAACAATTGTTGAAAGGAAAGGAGATATAGTGTGACAATAAATATGATAGTATTTCCATTTAAAAGATAGAGAAAATGAAGGTCCTGAAGGATATCTATCCAAAGATAACAAAAATTTGAATTTGAAATTTGCATATTTTGGGTTCTATTTTTTTTGTAATTCACCTATAATTATGAATGCAAATTTAAGCTATAGTTGTAGAATAACCTCTATATGCTAATAAGTACATTAATGTTGTCCTTTTAGAGTTCTGAAGTACCTCACCAATATTTTATAGCGACAGCCCTTCTGGACTCACATGAAATAGTTGATGAATATTATGAAGAATGGATTTTAGAGTATATTCTATAGATGGACACTGGGATTTTTACATCACTGTTCTTTTATATAACCAGAGTAAATAAACACACAAGCCAACATAAAATTAAAGCTGCAAATTAAGGGCATGGCTTGATGCTATGCTTGCTTATGTTTCCTAATAATTGCTTAAATTAATAATTCTGGTTAGATGTAAATAATCTAATATATAAAACCAGTGAGTACTTAAATTTGTTTTTATTGAGACATTTCCATCAATTATGTTTCTCATGGTACAACTATAATAGCTATTTTTCTTCTATTAATTATCTGTCGTGAATTTTTCTTCTCTCTCACACGCGTGCACGCGCTCTCTCTCTCTCTCCATCCATTGTCCACTCATTCACTAAACAAATGTAATGCTGAGTCTTTGAGATGTTTCAGGTTCTATATTATGATTACCTTAACAAACAAGATAAATATGATATATGATAACAGCTGATATCGGCTCCCAAATCAAACCTTAACTTTTACCTTAGAGCTTCCATTAGTTACCTGCATGTGTCCTCTTCTTTCTTTGGACTCAGGTAGCATTTACTTTCAAAGTAGTTTATTTAAGCATTTAATTACAGTGTCCTTTATGAAATAATTTACCTACTCCACCCCATTTTTTAAACAAATGAAGTAAACTATACTAACTAAAGCAAACTAAACTAAACTATAGATAGGGTTCCCATTTGCACAGGGCTTATTGTGTAATGTAGTGTTTAACACTGGATGTTTTTCCAGTGGCTGATAGAAGAGTATTTAAAAGAGTGAATAATCAACTATGCTAACACCATAAATACAAGAATCATTCTTCTTTCACCCCCATTTCCTCCTCCTCCTTCCTGTCTTTCTCTCCTCCTCCTTCTCCTCCTTCTTGTTTTTGTATTTCTGGTGTCTACCATAGTGTCAAGCACATAGTGTTTAACAAACGCCCAACGAGTGAATAATGGAGTAAGATTAGTTATCTCTTCTTCCTCATACTCTTCATTATATTGATTAGTGCTGTCCTTATAACTGAGGCTTTTGATAGAGTCTAATGTATTTAATCATTCTTTTGGCTTCCCCTCCCTCCACCCACATGTTCAAAATCTCAAGCCCCACCTGAACTACTGATTCAGTGTGATCCCTTCTGATTCATATGCACCCCAGGGTATGAGAAACACTGCTACAACTCACATAAACTTCACATGCCTGCTATCCAACCGATAAAACTTTTAAAACGAAACCCAAATTAAGCCACACTCAGGTTTCTAGGAAAACTGGTGTTTTTGAGAAACAAGAACTAGAGTCACATGCTAGGATTCGACCTCTTTCTCTTTCTTAGTCTTTCTCTTTTCCCGTCCCTTTGCCCTTAGCTCCCTCTCTCATGATGAAATCTTATTATACAGAGATGCAGCACAGAGTCAAAATTATATGCTAATTTACTTTTTTTTTAATGTTGAAGAATATTAGCCAAAGCCAACTGAAAGTGAAATAGTCTGTATTTGCTCGCTTTTCTGCCTCTCTGCCCTCTGTGCAATCTCCTTACTTTTCCTTGTGTGTCTCCTGGAGGGGCAAGCTCAATACTTATTGAGCATTGGGTTATGCTGGTACATTAGGTCAGTTTATTCTTTAAACCTTTATGCCTACAGAAAACACAGCCATGGGAGGGAAGCACGGAACCAGGTCCATAGTCTGTCTGTGAACACATACCCCAAAAGTTGTAACTTTGCAACAACATTTTGAAAGTTCATCATTATCATAACTACTGATCAGAATATGAAGAAAAAATGGTTAGAGATATGAAAGATGAAAGGGAAGCCATAAGACCCCAGAGAGAAATGGGAAAAGAGTATAGCCATTTTTAAATAATTAGTTCCCATTCTAAACAACATTCCAAGGTCTTACTCAAGCCCATTCTTGGCTTTGGTCTTTAGCATTTTAAAACTCAGCCACCCCTTTGATAGAAAAACTGAGAGATATTTAGTCATTCTTATTTTATAGGAAAGGACACTGGAGTGTCAATGGAGTTAGCCTCTTGCTCATGATTGCAGACATGTTCAGGTTTTTCTTATCCATCATGTCAAGTCTTCTGCTGGCAATTCAGCACTGCCTCCCCTCTCTTGTGTTCTCTCTTCCATCACAAAGATGAGAAGCTTGAGGTTTATGTGAGCACGCATCTCGGCCAGCAGTGTTCAAGCTTAGATTACACTAAGGAGTGGTATTTCATGGGATTACTGGGTGTCCTGTATTTCTGCAACTTCCTGACTCCGTGAAAGCACACAGAAAAACCGAGAGCTAGAAAGAGCCTTCCCTGACCTTTGTTTTCCAGCACAACCAAAGGTTCTGTAAGCACCTAAATCCTCATTTTAAGTCCTTTCTTGTTTGCATGCCTCAAGTAGTTTCTATTTTTCTCACCATACCCTAAGATAACCACACACAGCCTTCCACTACTGTCCCCAATCTGCCATTCTATACTACATACATATTTCTCTATAAAAGCACTCATATTTACAAATTTGCATGTATTTGTCCAACTTCTCATTTATAGATGAAATTATTTCATGGCAGAGGTCATAATGTAACTTTTGTTATCATAATTCTTCTCACATAATAGATGCTTAATTAAAAAGTAGTTATCTAAATGGACCGAGTTCACACCATTCCCTAACATTTCTTGCTAAACATCCTCTACTTAATTTCTAGGATTGGTTCCTTTCAAGAAATGCATTCCCAGAATGGGATCACTGGGACGAGAATGGTCCTAAGCATTAAAACTCCAATGTCTTAAGAGATTTAGGAGCAGCCTGGGGGTACATGAAAAGTTCAAGGAAAGCTGTCTCTTGTCTGAAGCTACTGGAACATCGAGTGACACAGTATCTTTAGGTCAAGAGAACAGCTCTGTTGCTATTTCTAAAAAAAATGGCTTTGGGTAGACTAAGAGATCCTAATGGTTTTATCGAATGTCCTCTTTTATATCAATATCCCAGCCCAGATCTTACATCTGTTTTCCTTTTCCCCTAACTGTCCTTATTTTTACAGATGTTTTATTAGTCTTCCTGACTCACATCCAAACCCAATGGTTTGTGATCCTGTGGAAGAAAAATAATCAGAGATATCCACTTATGTTTTCATATATTTTATTTTACATGTATACATTTTTTACAAATTTCCTTCACCACTCTGCTTCGCCCTACCCCAAAGAGACAGATGATTCCAGACTCATAAACTCAGAGGAGGAATATAATAGGCAGACAGTCTTTTGTTTCGCAAAGGTCAGATGAGGGAAGGCTGTTGGGTGGCAAAAAGGTTCATCATTTCCTTGGCAGAGAAGTTATTGTGGTATGACAATCTAGGCACGAGGGACCACAGACAGTCTCACAAAGTTTATATGCTCAAATCTGATCGCTGGTGGCCTGACGGGCCATGCTAACCAGGTGCTGACCATCAATGAGTGCCTACGTGAATAAATAACTTGATGACCACAGAAATTCTCCTACCAAAAGCTGGATGGATAACCTTTAGATTCCTGAACCTTAGCACAAAATTAAATTGCATTTCCCTCCAGTCTGATGAAATGAGCTCTTGAACCAGAAATAAAATCAACTCACAACAATAAAGAATTATGTTCCATATACCCTGAATTTCTGGATTGAGATTTGTACCTGCTACAACATCAATAACTCGGGTTTTTACTTAGAGAGATGCTCTGTGTCCTAATTCTGAGTCCAAAGACATCTAAATATGGGCTTTGCAAACATTCCCCTCAGATGGAAGCAAGGAGTATCTTCATCCATGGATGCACTGGACTAGCACTGGAAGGAAATAACCAACAGATGTAGTAACAGAGGGTTTCTTGGTTTAAATTGAACAAATACTAGCACAAGCAAAATCCAACATAGGGAAAAAAAATCAAATCAAACTTTTGCAATCAGTCGATGAACTGCCACATTCAAAATATGAAGGGTTTATAGTCTATGAACATAATACTTATCATTCAAACAGTGCTTATTATATTTTGAGCCCTGTTCTAAATGATTTGATCCACGTAAACATCATTCACCTACAAATTAGCTCCATTTTACAGATAAAGATATTGAGATACATAGGGATTATGTGATTTACCCAAGGTCATAGTGATGGCGAGTAGCGGCTCTGAAATTCAAACCAAGTCAGTCTAGCTAGAGTCCAGCTTGACAAGCACACAATGCTGCCTTTGAGTACCAAAACTAAAAAAAATTTTAATAGTAAAAGCCCTAAAGGAAGAGATTGTCATGTCCACTCTCCTTATTTTAAAGAGGAAGTCGGAAACAGTAACGAAGAGGGTAAAGAGATTTGCTGAGTGTCATATAAGTCAGTCTATTGCTCATCATTGTTTTATGACAAGCAATACTAATCAACTTAATCATTTTGCTTTCAATGTTTCCCAAAGGGTAAATCAAAAGTTTTAAACCCAGCATTTTACAGCTTTCCAGGAATTTTACTTCAAGCTCTCTAAAGCTGACATGAGACCTGAGTGACAGGATGCCAAGTGGTCTCAGAGGCCAGGTAAAGCATCTTGATGAATCATCTCTGGGGGTCTGGAAAGCAAGACTGTGTCAGGAAGGCACTTAACAGAAGAGCAGACAAGAAGCTGGGAGACAGGGAACCCAAGGGACTTCAGTGTGGTCATTTACAAATCAGGGAATATGATGCTGAGCAATTTGTCCTCTACTTTCATTGAAACACCCAGGATTAGAAACTTCTACTTCAGAAATATGATGTCTTCATAATGTTCAATTTATGCTGTATCAATTTCAAAATTAAGATGCCTATGAACACTTCCTCAGCCCCACAAAAATCAAAGCAACCATTGTGATTGTCCCTTGCCCTTTAGTGAGGACTAGCACATAACTGTACTATCTCACTGGCATGTCCAAAGTCCCCGTGATGAACTTTTATTAAAGAAAATAAGACCTACTACTGTCTTCTAAAGGAGAATGATCTGATTTGGGGCAGAAGTTTTTGTTTTTTAATCCATCATGGGGGCAAGATATTGTAACAAGAAATCTGTATCATTTAGACCACTAGACATTCAGTGACCTCCCATCTTAATCCTCTTTGCTTTGGTTGTGTTGACATGTCCTGTCATTGATAAGTTGAGACCTGTATTATAACAACTGCTGAAAGCTGAATCACAAAGTATTAGAAAAAAAAATCTCTTATTGGGTTCTAACCTTTTCAACTCTTATTTCTATTTCCATGCTAAGAATATGCTCACTTGCACAAAAAAGATGATGAATAAGAGAAATCTGCCAACCTATAAAGATATGCTAAAGAGTGAAAATAGAAGCAAGTAAGTAATTCAACTTGTGTTGAAAAGGCTGTTGACAAAACTCCCCCACACCCCTCAAACAAGGAAATTTAAGAAAGACTTAACCCGAGTAACTGGCTGAGCAGAGAAGAAAAAATAAGAAAAACTCTTGCTACCACACGCTGTTTTAAGTTAAGGAGGAAAAAAAGTACTCTAAGCATGGAATGTATCACCGTTGTGACTATCAGGGTTCTCTTTATCAAATTAAAAAAAAAAATGACAGATTTTAAAATTAGAGGGCCCAGACAGAAGAAACACATGTTTAAGTTTTAGACATCTACTTGAATTCTAATGTTCTAACAAATTCATTAAATTTCAATTTAGATATACTCCAACAAGATAACAAAATTGTTAATGTTAGTCAGGAAGACAGTAAAGGGGAAATATGATTGAATTTTGATTCAATTGATTTGAATCAATTGATTGAATCTCTTTTTATTTTTCCTTGAAGGAGCCTGGCTCCGGGAGACCTTACATAACCAGGCAGGCAGCTAACCTCGCCTTCAGCTTCAGACAATCATGGTATAAACAACACAGCAAAATAAAAGTAGTGACCAACTCACCCATGGCCTTGAAAGTTTTTCAGTACTTACCACTCTGGTATTTGCAAATTTACAGTAGGACTTACCGCATTAAAATTGGGGAAGAGGTTGACTGCAGCCGCAGTATCAAGAGGAAAAGGAAGAAATGGTTTAATATCCAGCGATGGTTGCAAAGGAGGGGCTGGTGGACGGACCAGGGCTGGGAGAGCAGGGCTCTGGCATGTACCACCTGCAGAGAGGAGAGCAAAAGGAGCAATCAGGAACACTGAGCAATTAAAAAAAAAAAAAAGGAAAAAAGGAAAGAAAGGAAAAAAAAAGAAAACAAAACAAATAAAACAAGGTCTCTTTTGAGACCAAAAGGCCAGCTTTGTGGGTCACTGGAAAAAACAAGACATGGAGCGTACTGACTTCAACTGGGAACTGGCCAATAGCAGATTTGCCATTAGGCAGAGGAAACTGGTTGAGCTGCTCCATTTTCCTCCTTGGATTATAACTATCTAGTTATGTAAGTACCAGTTAAAATTTGAGACACTTCTCACTACCCAATCTATCCTTTTCCTGCCTTGCCTACAGCCCTGGCTTAGGTCAGTTACAAGTCTGTCACCAAAATCTCTCAATTCAAAAGGGAAACCCCTCCATCACACTTCTCATCCCTCTTTGCAAACTAACTCCTGCTCAGAATGTGCATCTAGTCTGAGTGATTACTTTAGAGAACTGCTCTTTTCCATCACATCCAAAACTCCGGCAGTAGATGACATGAACCTGGCACAGAAAAGAAACTTAACTGCAAACACAGGCAGCCGTACCTTACTGCCCTGGCAACTGGAGGATTAAAACAAGTGAACCCAATTACAAATCGAGCAATCCCTGTGCTATTCAGCATTCCTATGTCTTTAGGCATTCAAGGGCTACCTGCTTCCCTCCCAGTTATGAGTAGGTGGACTTCAGAAATTCACCAATGAGCAGGCAGTGGGACTATTATGCCAACAAAGACACCCTCTTTGCGTACCAGTAGGCAGCCAACTGTTTGCAACAGCTCAGAATTCTGCCCCCTTACAGAAGAACTTCACTGCACTCAGAGGCTTGAAGGTCAGAAGCCCACCACAGTATTCCATCTCCCATATTTTGGTAACATTCCAAAACATCAATTTTCTGTTAATTAAAGGCTGTTTGAATCCTAGGAAACCATTAAAATATGCGAGCATTCTTCTAATCTGAGAGGCAGGCAGCAGACTGTAAAACCTGCTGGTGAGAATCCAAGAAGCATTAGGAAAACAAAATGCGGTAGAATTTTTGTTTCTCGTGGAAAAGAGTTCTAAGAGACAGAAAAGGGAGGTTCCTGCCTGTGCCAATTACTTGCCTATCATCCTGTTTTTAAAACAAAGCAGAGTGAGACCCCATATGAATCATTTTTATATATCTCACAATTAACTCTCTGGACGAATGCACACATGCCATCATCCTGCCCTCAATCAGTTACCTGAACACAAGGTAAACATTTTAAAAATGATTCTCCATTGGTAAATCCAACCCTACTGGACCGGAGGATCTGCTAACAAGGCGGGTGACTTAATACCTAGAACAGAAGCCATCAGCACAGGATTTAATTAACCATACCAAAAAAAAAAAAAAAAACAAAAACAAAAACAAAAAAACACATTAGCCCTCCTGCTTCCAGGTATAAAATCAGCTGGAGCCAAATTAACAAAACACAATATTTTTCCCACTCTTTTTACATCCCTCTTGAAGTGTTTCTTAACATCAGCAAGGCCAACAATAGCAAGTTTGAATCAGCAAACCAATTAAAATAAAAAGTAGCGCAAGTCAGGAAACAGGGCAGATATTAAAACAAACAAAATATAACAAGTCTACATGCACCAGAGCACATCATGAACTTCTTTTATTGTCTATTTGGTAGTATATATTGAGTGTGAGTGAGTAAACTCTTTTAGAGAGGACATCCATAAAACTTTGGTGAAATACCTATCTTGAGTTTAGTATTGCTGAAAATTTCTCTTTGGATGAAAAGTTCAAGAACCAAAATCAATTTTTGGGTTGGTGCCCCTTCAGAAAACTTGGAATTAAAAATAATTTGTGGCTGAAATTAGTGACATGGTTTAATATATACACAAATAATAGTGAGCTTTAATTAATAACTTTAAATTATTTTTATTTGTGTCACAAGTCATGCTCTGCAAATGCATTCATTACATTGTTTGATCCTAAAATCTCAGAAATTAGTCAAGGTAAGGGCTAACATAACATTATGAAGAGAAAAATAAGCTGATATGCTTCTTGAGAAAATAGCTATTTCATGCCTTCTTTTCTTAATAAAAACTACTGCATTTAAGATGTGAATATGTTTATTACCATCTTGCTTATTATAAAATTATCTTGACAGTAATGAACATCAAAATATGTAGTAAATTTACACATATTTCTATAGGTTAGAAGAGTTATTTTGTTGTTATTGTTTATGAACAGTGTGGCTTCATATATCGGAATGTCACCTTTCTGGAAATACTAATATTTGAGGAAAGCATTTTGAAGCTTCCATGGGGTGGGAACTGAAAAAAGATATAAATTCATGCCCTTTGTATATAAAACTCTGCCTGTATCTAGCAGCACATATTTCACAGCCTATGCAATTTTGAATTATACAGTTTCACAAGTTAAATTTTAACAATTATTCTGATTTCAGAGCAATTATTATCTCACTATTCCAAGTTTCTTACATGTCATTAAAGTCAACAAATTAGAAAACATTCAGAGTATTGAATAGTTATTAGATACTTAGTAAGTATTAAATAAGAAAGGTAGATAAGGTAAATAAGATAGTGATCATTAGAGCTTATAAACTGTCCCTTTTGATGTTTGTTTCTGTTAGTTTATATTTAGAATTTAGAATTGAAATATAGAGCAAACATATTAAACATTACTTTGCTCTATTCACAAGATAGCTGTGTATTCGCAAAAGTATAAATTTTTGAATTCAAAAAATATACTGGAGTAACCTATTTGTTAACAGAATATTTCTTAATAGAGACTATCTGAGAAAGTAATACCATTCATTTCAAAAATTTGGATTTTTGATAATTAAATTAAAATGAAAACTCAAAAATATTTGTTTTAACAATTTATACAGATAAATAGGAATTCTAAACAGGTAGTTGTCAGTTGAAGCTTATACTAAATTAGAGATAAGCTATACAAAGTACCTACCAAAGTGCTGATTGGTGCTCATTAAGGTGAGGCATAGATTTTTAATGAACTTAATAAATTCCAAAGGAGTGGTTCAGACTGGTCCAGACATAAATCTAGGCTCTCTGGAAACAGTTAATTAAGATAATTTTAAAAGCAATTTCATATTTTTCACTTTCTTTTGAACCCTGCAGAAGGAGAGTCTTTACAATAAGAAGTTACTTTGTAAATCAATATTCTGAAGTATTCCTTAAAAGTGGCATAGTGTTCTTTCCATAATACAACACTTTTAACCTTGAACTTCTTCACTTGATGCGACGAGTTCATCAGTCACACAGTCACAGACATCTTGTGTGACAGCTTAAACTACTGCTTAATCTTTCATTTTCCCAAATGACAAAACCAAAGTTCAGCATGATCAGGGGTTGCCGCTGTTAAATATTCATGCCAGTGTATGCACCAGAACTGTGAATCACATACAAACACACACACACACACACACACACACACACACACACACACACACACACAGAGATTATATATAGAACAGTGAGCTATATTATATTATTAAACTACTCAGAATAGTCATACCTAACAGAAAAAATGTTTAAGGCATTTATATAACATCAAGTCCTAAGTAGTTCTTGCAAAACAACTAATTTGATACACAGGGAACATTACTTATGTCCACTTCCAACTATTTCAGGTAGAATTTGCCATTTTCATTATAGAAGGGAGGGGCACGCTAGGAATTCTGGGGTCTATGCAATAGTAGAAATAAAACATTTAGATTTGACACTACAAACAGAAAGTAGAAAAGAAATAATGGATTAGGGAAATGAAGATAAAAATTGATTTGTAGGTAGGAGTGATATAGAGAATACAGCTAAATTTTATTTATTTATTTATTTATTTATTTATTTATTCATTCATTCATATGGACTAGGCCTGCTATCCCCTTAATTCCTTTAAAATGCATAAGAATTCTGCCAGCTAGCTACTGAAATACCTAATTTATAAACTCAAAAGCCAAGGCTCTAGGAAGCAAAATATGTTACCTAACATCACACAGGTAATGGCATTTGATGTGAATCTGAGCGACCTTAACAACTTGCAATGCACTGATGCAAACAAGAATGAACAAACAAATACTATAACAACAAAAAAGCACAATCTACAGAGTCAGTTTTGTCACATTAGGCAAGCCAGCTAGCTCCCTTATACCCAGAATGTAATACATTAAAATCAGAAATCTTGTGAGAAAATTTTAATACTACTCAAAAAAAGAATAGATACACTCCTTGTAAAGGAGATGACAAAGGATATTCAGTATTTATCACCAATATTTATCTACCATGGAAACACGTTTTCACTTCCCTATATTTGAGAAAGAACCCAGGAAGACACACATATCATATCAAACATGTTTTAAAAGCCCCTTAAAAGTTTACTTTCTTTAACATCTACTTGCCAAATCAGAAAAATAAATATGCGTTTGTTGTATTCCTTTGTGTGGCTGCCTCTCAAATAGTCACAGTTGTTGGTTGTGTATTACAATGGGCAGTTGTTATTTTTCACTCCTCAGCTAGAAAAACTATAGGTTTACCATGTTTCCTTAAACTTTAGTGATATAAACTGCCATTTAGTTCCTATCTTCGTTTAAATGTTGTTCCCAATGGAATGATAAAACTAGACACTTATCTTAAGATAAAACTGAATTTCATGTAGTTGGTCACAATTTTTCCTTCCTTCCTTTTTTTTTTTTCTTTTTCTTTTTATCCTCCCTCTGTTTTGGAGTGTTGATTTACCTACCAGGTTTTGGAAAGATGATTTAGTACTTTCTACCTAATGAAAGTCCTCATTGATCTAGTACTTTCTACCCAATGAAAGTCCTCATAGGCCTAAAGTGACTTGCGCTTGGCAGGTCAATTCAAATGTTAAAGCCAGGTCTGACAACAGGGGCAGCTGGCAGCATTCAGCCACATGGGATGGCGACTGCTGTCTCACACATCCTACTCTTGACCACAGAGAGGAATGAAGTGAGAATGGAAGTATGAGTCAGGTCAACAGAAGCACCATTCTGGAAACACTGATTCAAAACCATTTGCCCAAGTCAATGGTCAGTGACTTAATCTTTACCCATGAAGGAAAACACATGTGAGTGATTCACGTTTTCCTTTGTCCAAATTCTTTATTTACTCATTTTTAAGTTATGATATTTAAACATCCCAGTAAGTCACCTCAAAATTCATTTTGGAAGGAAGCTAAGAAAATAGGACTAACTAATATTTTTTTTCTGTTACTGTCATTGAATGCCATGACCAAAATCAAAATACTGCTATTATCAAGTTGCCAATATCCTGAGTCCAATCTTCACTAGAAAAGATGAATCTCTCACTTCTTTAACCAACATTCACTACAATTTCTGGTGTCTGGGAAATACTGGAGAAGATTCTGTTAGAAGGGCCCAAGTAAAGAGTTTTAGTTGTTTAACCCTAAATATTCCTCTGTACTTCAACCCCTTTGCCAAATAGATAATAAAATCAGGACAAGTACTTCCACATTGGAAAACAAAAGATTCTGCCTAGAAACACTCCCTTGAGTCAGCACCAGTGAATGTAAAAATGTAAAATTTTCTTTAAAAGGAATTTGCCAAGATTTAATTTCACAAAATCAATTATAACTAACAAAAAAGGGTGCTCACATGCTGAGCTGTCCAATATGGTAGTCATTAGCCATATGAGGCTATTTTAAATTGTAATGAAGTAAAATTAAAAATTCAGTTTCTCAAGTCATACTAGCCACCTGTCAAATGCTCAACAGCCACATGTGGCTAAAGGCTCTCAAGTTGTATAGTGCAGTTAAAAAACATTTCCATCAATGCAGAAGATGCTACTGGACATTATAGCACCAGTGCAAAACCAACATTCTCTAGTGAAGAGTAATTTACAGATAAGGTGCCTAATACAATGTTTCAGAATGCACTGCATGCAGATAGTAGAGGAAGTCTTGCTTTCTCCTAGTTCCTTCTCTTTTGGGAACTGAGGAGGAGAGCTTACCCAAAGCCAAACATAGCCACTGTCAGAAGGCAGACACTGTTGGGGTCATGAACGAAAGCATTAGTCATCCATTTTTGGAAAAGACAGAGGCCAATCTATGAAGTATCATGTGTGATCAATGATGATAACACTCAAAGGGCAAGGTGATTAAAAAATGGTTAATGTTGAAATCAATATTAATAAATAATGAGTGTTTTAGATAAAAATGATACCACCTTCAAATGAAGGATGTAAAAGGGGCATTTGTGGGATAAATGGATATTTATTAAAATTTGATAATTCTTGTGAATACTATTATAAAGCTTTTATTTCACCAAAGTGTGTCACAATCCAGTCTAATTAATAACTAAGTGTTTAAATCTGAGGAAGGCAGTTAAATCTGCCTAGCTATGTCTGTCTCTCAGAGTATTTTTGACATAATATCTAGGTTTTAGTCATATCACTTTAAAGAGGAAAAAATAGTCTTGTTACTTGGCCTTGTTTTTCCATGATCTGTTCCTTTCAATCAGGACTTGCTTTCATGATCTTGTCTTTGCCAGGAGAGTAGAATATGCAATTCCTCCTCCATAGCCTGATAAATACTTTCTTTTCCATGTTTTTTTTTTTTTCACATGACGTAACTATGTTACATTTTTTGCTTCATCTCTAAACACTCCTCAATCTGTGTAGGCTCTAAATGCAGTCTAAAATCTTAATGAAACAGTTCTGAATTTAAATGGTTGGGTATGGTTTTCCCCATACCATCAAAGTGAGTTAAGTAAGAATCACACAAATTAGGGAACAACTACATTTTTCTCACTAAAGTGTCCTTGTGATGCAGATGGTGAGGCTATCACCTGAGATACAGAAGACCTGAGGAAGAATAATAGGTCTAAAAGAAGATAAGCTAAGTTTTTGACATAATGAGTTGAGGTATAAGTGAACATGCGGCCATTGCACAAGTGGGACTAGTGCTTGGAAGCTAGTTCTGGGCACACTTCATTCTGAGGAAATAGTGGAGTTATCAGCTAGACACTGAAAGTGTAGGTGGGAAAAAGACTTCCCCAGGAAAGTGTAGAATGGAGAGACCAAGTCCTAAGCCTTGAGGATCTTTAGCCTGGTGAAGAAGACTGAGAAGATCAAGAAAAGGAGCAAGAGGGAGAAGGGAGAATGAGACCACCAGAGGCAAAAGGGAGAGACTCCAGAAAAGAAAGGAACGGTCCACACATTATAAGGCTGCCTGCAGCGAGATCAAGTAAAGTAGGAACATTTGTTAGATTTAACGTCCTGCAGATTTTTGGTGACCTTTATGAGTTATCTAACTGCAGTCATTTAAACAGGTAACATCACAAAGAAGCCACTTTCGAGAAGGATCAAGGATGGACGAGGGATTCAGAATAGGGACTAGTGGAGAAAATTATTTTGAAAAATTAAAAGGAAAAGTAGTGTAGGGCACTATAGATATGGAAAAATATGTTTTAAAGGTATAGAAAGGAATGAATTCAATTCAGAATATTTAATATAACTCACTTTTGGAATGGCAAGTTTCAACTAGCAATTAAGCCCAGAAAATGTGAACCTATGACAGTATATTAAGCATTGTAATTTATATTTATCTCAGTTACATCCCTCCCCATATATTCTCTAAACATACACCAAAGTTGGCAATAAATAATTATCTGTTCCTGGTTCAGGACACAGCTCAAGTATGGTTTCCTTTACGTAGTATTTATTGAACATCATTGCAGATGGATCGCATCCTCTGTGCCCTGCTCTGCCCTGCACAGGCTTCTTTTCGAACATACATCTGTGGACTTGGTTCTATGTCTATCTCCTCACATGAGTTTGCTGGATCTTGAAGAGTTTGTCTATTGTTTTCCTCTTTAACTTCTGTGTATTAAGGCATTCCCATTACTTAATGATTTATCTTTAAGAACAAACAGGTGGATGAATGGATAGCTGGATGAGCAAACAAATGACTGAATTAAAGTGAATCACAGCCTTTTGAGCTATTGTAGCCTCTCTTTTCTTGTGCCCAAATTAACAATCTATATCCACTTCAAAACTGAACAACTTCCTTGAAGAACTAGAAAAGAAACAGGAACTAAACAATAAGAGTTTATTGGAGTGCAGTGCTAAAAGGTGAGGAACATTTTGTCATATATTTTGAATTCAACTAAGCTTTCATTGTTGATTTTCTTTCTTAAAAATTAAATGGTCCAAAAATAAGAAGCTCTAATCTTTTTGCATTATAATTTTATTAAAATTTTTTCTCTGCACAAGTCTTCTAAATATGGATTTCATTTTTAGGTGTAAATTTATTCTGCCTTATAAGTACTCCCTTTTCCTCCACAGGCATAAAAGCAATAGCACTGCTGCTCCTGCATACAGGGTGTTGTGCTGGGTACTCTATGTAGTATATCTCCTTTGTCCTTCCATAGCCTTATGAACAAGGAAATAGAGCAATGGTAAGGTTAAGACAATTGCTCAAGGCCATACAGTTAGTAAGTTGGAGATCCAGGATTTGACATAAAATATTCTGCTCCCATAGTCTAAGCTCTTATATGTACATTTTATTCAGTGATTGTCATTGTTTTCAGTAACAGGTGCTAATTCTATAGTGAAGACTCAATTAAACTTTGCTAAAGTGAATCAAATTAACGTTTGAAAGGCAATAGACTGGTCAGGAAGTAATTTCACCTGTCTCTTACCTTCATTAGGGTTTATAATACAGTGTATAGTAGATTCTGCATATCTTGTCTACCAAATACCATAATACTGTAGATTCAATATTTGTGCCCCCATATAATACTATAGAGTCAATATTTGTGCCCTCCAAAATTAATATCATGAAACCTAACCCCCAAAATAATCACATTTGGAGGTGAAGCCTTTGGGAGTTGATTAGGTCATGAGGGCAGAACCCTCAAGAATGAGATTAGTGAGGCCCTTATTAAAGAGGCTCTAGAGAGATTCCTTGCCCCTTCCATGATGTGAGGTGGCCATCTATGAACCGGAAAGTGAGCTCTCACTAGACATCATATTGTTGGCACCTTGATCTCGGACTTCAAAGTCTCTAAAACTGTGAGAAATAAATGCCACCCAGTCTATGATATTGTTATAGCAGCCCAAATACACTAATACATATGTGTTCATCTACGGTGTCAGATTACTATTTTATCTCAATTAACCGAAGTGTGGTTTAGTCTCCCTTTCACTTTGTCTATGTCATAGTCCAAAAGAGCAAAGTAGAAACTAAATTTACATCTGCTATAATTAATTTTATTGAAATTAATGACAATAACTTCTAGAGCATGTTCTTGATTGTGAATGTTTTCATTCAATGTTTCACTGTAATTTTTTCCACATTTTAAACAAATTTTCTTTCATGATAGCCATGGCAAAAAAAATTCCTAAGAAATGCCACTGGAGTTAGCACTGGGTGACATTTAGAAAGGACCGTATAAGAAAAGACTATGTCACTATCACCATCATCGAAATAAATAAAATGTGCCAAGAACAGTGACGATCACATTTTTGCTATCTTAAGGGGCCTATACTTAGCATATCCCATTTGTGGCATCTATTAGCTTCCAAGGTTTAGGAACTGTGAGTTCTCATTTTCTTTGCTTTGGTGAATGTTCTTATGAACTCTATAATAGCAGAAATTCTGATTTCAGTTTCCTCAAGAACATTCCCTGTGGAGCTGACATGTGCTCTGTTTTGTCTCAGCCTCAATGTGATTGTTTCTTCTGGCAAGTTGTGCTTAAAAGAAACCTAACTTTTTGTTTTCTTTTAATTCTGAAACATTTGGTCCTTGTAAAAGATGTAAAATCACTTACTAATGAAATTATAGTAATTGTGGTATCCTGAAAATGACTGGCTTTAATGGAAGAGAAATAAAATGCCTGTGATCGCAAACAAGAAGATACACATAACCATATTTTATTTTTATAAGATGTCCTGCTATTTTGAATAATGACTCTATTCTATAGGTTCTGTGCTAGATGTCTTTACATATATTATTTATGTAAACAGTGACAATATCCTTATTCTCATTTAACAGGCGAAGAAATAGAAGCTTAGTGAGTTTATTTTACTGAAGATAAAACACCTTGCTAAGTGATAGAGCCTAGAAGAGTTACAAATCAGAGATACCTGATTCCAAAGCCTATATTCCTTGCTTATATTATATCCTTCTCCCTCTAAAATATCTAAGAAGTTGTGATTCCCACAAATTTGAAAGAGAAATTGATGAAAGCAGAAATTGTCTCTGAAGAAAGGACCTAAGTTTTCATTCAAATTGATGGGAGGCAGCAAGTGCAGGATTTACAAATCCAGAGAAAAAGAAATTGTTTATACTCTCAGGAAGGAGAAAGTCATCACACCAGGTCATGGAGCCAACACCAAGATGCAACACACAATGAAAAGGGACATATATTATGAGAAAATAAAAGACATCATAAAACGGTGTTATTAAATACAGGATTAAAGCTAACCTAAAATGAAAGTGAAGCAAATGATCAGTGGGAGCTGTCATTCTTGAGATCCATGTTGATAGAATGATGACCATTAAAGGTTAAATCTGGTGAGGCCCTAGGCTCAGAGAATACCAGGCATTGACTAGAAGTCCAAAATCAGAGGGCAAGGTCATAAGAGAACACAGATTTTTCTTGTTGCCATGATCAATTTTTCACCTTCTTGTGAATTGCATCATAAAATCAACAGTTTTTGACTTGCCACGAGGCGCATACATCATGACTTGTACTACTAATTCTCATCGATTTTGATCAACCCAGACTGAGCCTGAATTAACTGACTGATGTAAGAAAGGCACAAAAATTGTCTCTGATTTTTCTTTGAATGCAAGTTTGCGAGAAGCTCACCTTATTATTCCTTAGAATGCACGGGCCTAAATAAATTTCTGAACATTTTAATTTAGCAATGAGAATAAAAATATTCCAGTAATAAAATTGTACTGTGCTGGCATGTGGTGGACTAAAAAAACTGAATATTCAAAGCAGTCCCAATTTCAAAATATAACGATAAGCACTAAAATTAATTATAAATATAAATATATGAGATTATAATACCTCAATTTTATAAATATAAAATTATATATAATATGTACATAATATATATTATATATACACAGATGATTTTAATTTTTATGACAATTCTGTTAAAATTTTTATTTTTTTTAGTATTGGAAACCGTGTATGAAAAAAGTACTTTATAGCAGCTAATTCAAAGATGAAAACAGGTTGACTGATTTCAATATTCTTGCTGTTTGTAAAAATCATATTCTGCCTATTTTCCCCATAAGCCAAGGACAGAAATCCATAATTCTGCTTTCCTTTCTAGTACTTAGGGCATATGTTACCAATCAATCATACTTCTAGTTTGCCTCAGAATCCTTCTAATACAACATATCAACATACCAGTATCTAATCCAGTTGATCAGAGTTTGCTATTCCCAACATAAATACTCAAAATGACCTAAACGTGGTAACATTAGGACATCCTAATCCCTACTCTTATGTTTATTAATCAGGTTCTGAGATGTACATATATCCTTTATAACCACTACAAGACGGATAGTGGAATAATCCTCATGGTTTTCTTATACTAAACCTTTTGGTAAAATGCTCAGCATTCTTATGGTTAGAATCTGATGAGAGGACTAAGAAGAGCATTTGACTTTTCTGCCAAAATGTGTCCAGCTTATTAGGATAATTGGAGATTTGCATTAGTTCCTTAATAAGTAAGAGACATCCATTCTCTCACTTCCTGAAACAGTGAGTGTTGAGATTCCCTCATGACTCAGATATGATTGAATATCTTGAGAATATATCAGCTCCTCATTGCTATTCTTCTTTATTGACCTTTCTTAAGATAGTGGAAGCCTGTGGATTGACCTGATCAATGTAAATCCAAAAAATTCGGTGGAAAACATAACAACTACTGATCTTAGAAAGAAATTTGAGGAGGGGCTCTGATCACAAGCCCAGAGAATTGGAGCTAGTCCTTTCAAATTTACAGGCCTGTTTGCCTTAAATTGTAAAGATTATTTTGTGCTTTTGAAGCACATTAATCCCAAAGGAAGAACAAAACAGATGAGTCAAATTGCTTTGAGCAGGAATGCCTGCTGAGAGAAGAGAGAAATACTGTAAGAAATGTCTCTTCTGAAATTGGCCCTGCATTTTCCTGAATGATTCTGATCTGTGCTGTATATCATTTTCAAAAGTCATTATGTCTTCCAACTGCTAAGTATCTGTCTCCCATGTTATCAATGTCATCATGACCTTTTCTTGCCTATTCTTACTATTTAGTGGCCTCCTCATATAACTAAGATAAGAAAAATACTTTTTTTTTTCATTGTGTCATTTAACTGCCCTCTGCTCCTCTATGTTTAACTTCTTCTTTCCCTGGCTTCCCCTGTCCATTTAGCACCATAATCAATTTTCTCTTTTGCAAACTTCCACAGAATATTTTAAGTGGTTATGAGAACAGGCTTTGTCATCAGAAACCTGAATCCAACTTCCAACATTTTCATGTCCTAGGAACTAAATAGCTATTTAGTTTCTTCTAATAAGTTAAGAAAAATAACATCTAAATCACAGAATTTCTCTAAGCAGTACATGGAGAACTACATAACAGAGTAAATACTAAATTATAATAACTATTCTTATTGCTTTTATAAATTCATGTTTATTTTATTAAAATAATAAAAAATAAATTAATATATAATTTATTAAGTTTGATTTGATTAAAGTTTTTATATAAATCATTAATCATTATGTCTCTTATGAGTCTTACTTTTTGTTTAGTAGTTGAGCTATTTGGTTCTGGATTAAAAGTTTTTAAAGAGAAGTATTCATGCCTGTATTACTTTATTTGTTTTTCCATAATGCCTAAAAAATGCATTGAAAAGTATAGGCATTCAAGTGTTCTTGAGTGAATAAATGAATAAATGAACAAATGAATAAGAAAGTATTTATCTGAAAGCTCATCTAAAGGGAATAAATGGAAATGGTAAACTATATTTAATTTTCTTAATACCATTTGGTTGATTCCTATTAAGAACATGAAATATTCATTGATGCCTGTTTCCAATCTATGAGCATTGTAATGGCTGGCCTAGGAAACAATATTAAAAAGAGAAAAAAAAATCAAAAGAAAAGAAAGAAAAAAGGAAATGAAGAAGGAGGGGGGATGGGGAAAAATAATAATCTGGGAAATGATCATACCCAAATCAGATATACAGATGATTCACTTGACCTAGACAGAAATGTTACTAAAACAGCCTCCTGTAAACAGTATAAAAAATGCCCCCAAATATATAATATATGGAAATACCTACTAAAAATATCTCATCATAACCCATAGAAGTATTTCCACCTTTTAAATTAGAAAATAACCAATCCAGAACATAACAAAGTATTATATGGAATAGAGACTAGCTTAGTGCCTGCTACACAGTGGATACTCAACACATGATAGCTGATTAATAATCTGGCATAGAATATTTAACATTATTTTTGATCAATTGAAAAATGAACACACACTAATTCATAGTCATCCCTTTTTAGCTTTGTTCTCAAATACTTACCTGCTCTGTCATCTCCCTTACTGACTCTCATTTCTCTTTCCTCTCAGATTTATTTCTTGGGTCATTCTTTCTCTCAAACATATATCAAATATTTATTGGTTGCCCACTCTCTTGAATGCACTGGGTAATTTTCAATAACAGTAAGCCCTTTAAATAAAGATAAAACAAAAGTGATAGCAAGGAATAAGCAAAATATTCTTTCCCCATTCCTATTTTTACCAGCTTTCCTTCCAGTATAATAGTTTTCTCTTGTTTAATAAAATGGAATCCTTCCTGAACCAACAAGTAAAACAAGTGCAATTTATTAATATTAACATATATTAATGAAAGCAAGCTAGTTTCTAAATGTACACTGGTTGGTCTCGATTTGGCTTTTCCTCCACATCTTCAAATGGTTTGAAACTCACTTCTTTAGCAAGGAGTCTTATGTAATCTTTAACAGTACCAGATTTAATGACTGACACTTTTTTTTTACTCAGAATATGACATGTTCTAGTATTCACATAGACTAGAATCAAAGCCAGACGATTTTATGAGTGGCTTTCTTGTCTATTTGCTACATTTTCACCAACTATTCAAGGCAAAGTTTTAGATGACATATTGGCACTGGGGAAATCTTGATAATAATTTTTTATGACAGTCTTGCCTGTCACTGGAGAATTCAATTAGTCTAGCCAAAATTTTAGTTGGCTCTTTTTTTCAAATACTCCTAGCCAAATCATGAATGATACACAGTTCTACACAGAAATATTCTTTATTCTCTACTGTTATACACAAACTCATAATCTTGCATTTCTTTTTCTCCTCAAGGCTGTTGTATATACAACCTTTCTTCACTAGCTACTGCTACAAAGCTAGGTAGATGTTTGGGATTTTTTTATATTTTTGTTTTCAATTTTGTATTTCATTTTGAATTTGCTGTTGGCTATAATTTCATTTGGCTAATTTGGATTGGGTCTCAACTAGTTGATTAATTCCAGCTATAGATATGAGCAGAGTAGAACTATTTATGAAGAACTCAGACTCTCCCATCACATTTCAGAGTATTATATTGTTATAAAATTCCTGAAGTCCTTCCTTGATAACAAAACAATATGGTAAAATAAGTCTTATTAAGAAACATGTTATTTTTATTTTAAATAAGTCATATGTTCAGAAAGCTTATCTGAATATATTCTATCCATAAAAACCTACATTTTTAGCACATGGGATGCAAAGTTGATTGGCATGGAGCAAATTATGTTTTTCATTATGTTTCTGGAAAGGTAAAGGCTATATAATTGGTAAATTAAAAGTGATTATTTCAGTAATGAACTATTTCAAATAAGCAGGCTTTAATCTGCTAAAGGAAATGGCAGGACATACCTCAAGGGGCAAGCTTAGGAAAGCTGGCTGTCCTTCAAAGAAATCCAGAATACCAAGAGCACGAATGTACATCACAGATAAAGTGGAAAACCAAAGAGGACAGAAGAGGACAGAATAACAGCTCTGCATATATTTGGAACACACACACATACACACACACACACACACACACACACACACACACACACAATTTTCTAGAAGAATCCAGACTAAGAATAAAAAAAATACAAAAAAACGTTTGAAGCAAAACAAAAAAAACCCAATCATGTATATTTTTAGTGTTACTAATCAGAAAATATCAAGACTGAGGACCAAACTTGCCTGATGAAAGGAAAGAGAAAGCAGAGATTTCATTGGTTGACTAATTCATTGATTGATTTACCAGATATTGAGAACATGGATAAAAATGAGAAAAGGATTGTAAAATTAGAATAGGCACCTAAATTATGTTGAACCAACTGTTTGGCCAATTAAAAATATCAGATGCCAGTGAAAATCTCCATTATGCCAAATGTTTGACATCACTGAACTTTGCCTCAGAAAGCAAGAATTAACCATATTAAGTCTGATTGTTGGACTGATTTTCGAGAGGAAGGGATGTAAAGAAAGAAATGCAGGCCACATTTAGTGAACTTCAAGCAAAAGTAAGCTCAAAAGATATACAATTAAACAAAACTCAACAAAATAAAGAGCTGAATCCTTGACTGTTGGAGGGGTGGTTTCTTTGTCGTTTTGTTTTAATGTAGAAGCCAGAAAGATTGGCTAAGTATGTTCTGAGTTTAATAATTTATGAAAGATGTACACAGCCTATGAAAGATCCAAAGCAGAGAAAAAGACATGATTAAAGGATATGCAAATAGGAAAAGGGAAAGAATGGGGAAAGCTAAAGGTACTGTATTGGCAATTTTAGCCCGAAGGGAAGAGACCCAGCATGACTTAATAGCCTTTAACTATTTGAAAAGTAATACAGGAAGGATGGTGAACAGATGTTCTCCATTTTCACTTAAGAGAGAAAAAGAAGATAGAAAGTGCAGAAGAAGGATAAAAAAGTTATTTTAGCTGCAATCATGTCAGGAGAAAATGACACACTTTCAGGTCCTCTAATAGAAATGACTGTCAAGGTTAATCTTTTTTTAGGAGAATAAGCCTATAAATCTCATACGTAATTTTGTAGGATTCATATGGGAAGATTTATAAATTCAGAATAAGTTAGAATTGGATGGGACTTAACCAATCAAGTAATCTACTTCCTGAGAAAGGGTAGGCAAACTTTTTTTTTGAAAAGGGCCAAGTAATAAATATTTTAGGTTAAGTAGGTCATATGGTCTATACTGCAGTTCCGCTACTATAGTGTGAAAAAAAGCCATAGACAATATGTAAACAAATGGTTATGATTATGTTCCAATAAAACTTTATTTACTAAAACAGTCACTGTGCCAAATTCATTTCTGGCATCAGCTGTAGTTTGCTAACCTGGTCTACAATACTGGTTCTCAAACACTGGTGAGCATCAGAAATACCTGCAAGACTTGTTAAAACAAACAAACAAACAAACAAACTGCTGAGGCCTATTCCTACCTAGAGTTTCTGATTCAGTCTTGAGTAAAACCTGTTAATTTGCATTTCTTACTAATTACCAAGTAATGCTGATGCTGTTCCTCCAGGGACTACATACTGAGAACCCCAAGGCCAGAGAATGGAAATGATAAACCCAAGGTCCAGGTGAGGGTGTGTGTGTGTGTGTTTGTGTGTGTTCAGCAGAATTCTAAAATGGCCTCTAAGATTTCCTAACTCCTGGTGTACACACTACATCATCCCCAGAACTGTGAATTTTGTAGATATCATTCCTGTGGTTAGATTATGCTAACTGATATAATGTCAAAATTGGGAGATTATCAGAATATGCCCAAGCTAATCACACATGCCTTTTAAAAGCAAAGGACATTTTTCTGCTGCTCACAAAAGTATCCAAAAGATTTAGTGTACTGTGTTTGACTTGAAGATGATGGCTATGTATTAAGCCACTAAAAAAAAAAAAAAAAAAAAAAAAAACAGTAGCTAAGCATATTTCCAGGCTGACAATAGCAAGGAAATAGAAACCTCAGTCCTACAACCACAGGAACTGAATTCTGCCAACAAGAATGAGCTTGGAAACAGTTTTTTTCCCCCTAATATCTCCAGATCTGTCTAGCCAGCATCTTGACTTCAGCCTTATGATGCCCTTAGCAGAAAACACGACCATACCAGTGCTGGACTTCATATCAACAGAACTGTGAGTGTTGTTTTAAGTCACTGAATTTCTGGTAGATGTATTACACTGACAGAGAAATCTAAAACTGTGTGTGTGGGATGTGTCCCACCTTAGACCTAAACCTCCCTAGCTGCTCTGGTTCTATATCCACCACCAAACATCATTATTAACTCCAACTTCCAGGCATGCTCTGCTCTATCCCATTTCCCCTTTATACAAATACTCCCCAAAGCACTGTGTTTAGAAAGTGTCTCTTTGAATTAAAACATCTTCCAACTGCTCTTCTGGTCAGATGCTCAAATACACTGAGGTAATAAATAGCTTATATGTTTGCCAAGTTTAACAATGCTAAACCTAAATATAGTTAACTGTTCTTTCTTCCTAAGTACTTTTACGTTCTTTAGATCTAATTCAAGCCAACTCTATTTCAATGACAGAACCCCTTTAAAGATCTTAATAAGCCCCTAAATTCATAAAAGTTGAAAAATACCATCAGCAGTTAAATATTATAAAATCACATTAATTTAAAAGCATTACATTTTTCTGACATTTAAAAAGTCTCTGACATGGCATATCCATAGTTTGATTTTTCTAATGTTCTTAGAAAGGTCATGTTTACGGTATAATAAGCACACATTTGCAAGGGTTATTAATCAGAGCAAAGCTAGGTTGCAAACAGATTTCCATAGAATTTCCCATTTTTATTCTGAATATATTAGCTACTTAAGAATGTCACATTTTTCAAGAGCCTACTTGGAAAAAAAAATAACAATTAATTTTGTTCAAAAGGATTTCTTCATTTTAAATGAAGTGGGAGTACAGTTTAGGAAAATAAATGACAGGGATGTATTCTGCTAGTTCAGCAAACTTGCATGAAAAATTCTAATTTTTAAGCTAATGCTTTTGAACAGGTACATTGCCAGTCAGCAAGGAAACTGATCTGTAAGCTTCATAAAGAATCCAGTGGGTATCAGCAATAGGCTTTTCTAATTTGTATGCTACAAGAAATGCTAAGAAATGCTGCAAAATTCTGGTCCACACAGGTGTAAAAACTTTATTTTCTCAATTACCTTCCCATTTTGTCTTAGCAAGAGAGATACAAGATAAATCCCCTTTTGTTGAATGGAAAAAAAAAAAAAACAGAAAAGAAAAAAAAAAAGACTTCTTTTGTTTTAATATTCAAGTATTGCCAAGAAAAGGTGTGTCCCTAAAGATTTTTTTGGCTTCCTAGATGTTTGGAAACATCGTTTGCCTTAGTGACAAGAATTCAACCTACCCTTGCAATATAAGCACACTTTGAAAACATTTAAGCTTAACAGAGAGAAACAAACGCACAATATGGCACAGCCTAGCAGTTCATGGACAACAGCAGAAGTGGCAGACATTTAAGCATCTGATTTTCAATTTTCTGTATCTCTGTTCAGTTTTTTACATATGAGTTTCTTTAACCTTGTGTGTGATGAACTTTACAAACCAAACAGATGAACTAGCACATGCAATTTTGCTGCAACAAGAGGAAGTATCAGCTCCAAAAGGCTGCTTCACCTGATGGGTGTTTAAACCAAACACTCCAGCCAGATTTAAAAGATTCCAAATAACACAGTTCATACAAAGACAAAGTACAAACCCATTAGAAAATGACGAAATTAGTCATTGGCAACACCACATTACTAATGATACAAGATTTCTGGAAAATCTTTCTCTTCTGGAACAATACATCTGCTTCTCAATTTAGAAAATGAAGTGCTAGATCAAGTACACATGATCAACCATCCTGAGGTTTGGGCCAAGGGACCAGTAAAGCAATAAGCCAAGAGTGACAGCAAGATAGGTGAATTCTCTGAGCAATAATTCCTCAGCTGATACAATCAGAGCAGGGAGAATGGGTCAACCGAGAAAAGAGAACAATGGTGAAAACTGGCAAGCTGGCAACTTTGGCTGTCACAGATTTCCAGCTTGGGTTTTCACATGGATAAGAGACAAAGACAAATTGAAATGTTCTAGCCTTTCATGTGACCCACATAAAAATAATTAAAGATAAATAATTACAGATAAATAAATACAGAAAGTAAAAACAATGAAAACTAAAAAGTAACTTCTTTTAAAATATCAAGCAATTTGGTACTTGGAAATAAGATAATAATGTGCAGAAATGTGTATCAATTTGTAGTAGTTTACTTCTAAGACTCTTCACAAATATAACACCAAATAATTATTATTTGGATTTTAAGGTTGCTATAATTATTTTTGGCAAGTGCGAGTTACACATTGATTTAAAGAGAACTATAACATGGTCTCAAGCCATGTTATTGATAAAATGATGATCTGTAAGGGCTATGAGAAACTATATGAAAAGAATCAGTGTATAGAGCAACACTCACCAATTGTAACATAAAATAAGCCTCATGTGAGTTACATGTGAAATTATAAATTTCCTAGTAGCCACACAAAAAAAGTAAAAAGAAAACGGTGAAATTAACTTAGTAATATGTTATATTTGATTCAATATACATAGAAGATCATTTCTACATATAAGCAATCTAAAAAAAATACCTATTATAGACTCTTTTTTTGTATTAAGTCTTCATAGACCAGTGTGCATATTACACTTCTAGCACACCTCTTCCGACACTAGAGGATTTTAAATCTGCAACAGCCACATGTGGCTAGTAGCTATTGTATTTGGTAGTGCAGGCATAGAAGTTAAGAAATCAACCTTTGAAGTCAGACTTTGAATTTACATCCTATTTCCTCATTAACTAGCTGTGTCCCAGGCAGCATGGTTAATATTTCTTAAACTAATTTACCTTTTCTGTAAAATGGGAAAAAAATAATAGCATCTACCTTTAGTGTTATTGTCAGTTAAATGAGATAATTCATTAAAAAAAGGTAAATACTGACTTGACATTTACTAAACATGTAACATTTTTTAACTTGAATAAATAATATTTTATGAGATATTAGAATTATTTATAATTTCAAAGTGTGAGAGCTACAAAATATTTTTTATTGTTAATTATGGGGCTCTGCCTTTAACAGTTTGGTCATACGTTCTGGAAAGTTAAATGTGACCACGAATACTTTGCCAATCCTTCTATCATGAAGAGAAGCCTATTTTTTTATCCTATCAGTTATCTCTGGTCTCATGACCTGCTTTCCTAATGGAATATGGCAGAAGTGATGCCATGTGCAATCCAGAGCCTGGGCCTCAACAGGCCTTGCACTGCTGCCCTTACTCTCTGATTACGCTGTCTGGTGAGAATTAGGTAAAAAAACAGGTCCATCCAAAACATGGAGAACCAGGGTTCAAAATAGACAGCTAGCACCAACCTTGAGAAAGGTGAGTGAGGTCATTTTGGGTCTTACGGCCCAGAAGACTCTCCAGATAGATGCTGCTATATGAATGAGCCAGGCAAAATAGCAGAGGAAGTGCCCAAATCCCAAATATTATGAGAAACAATACACTGCTACCATTGTAAGCCAGTTAGTTTTGGAGTTGGTCTGTTATGCAGCAATAGCTAACAAAACTATTACCCATAACTCATAGTATGTTTTTTGGATAAAGCAAAAAACACTTCTAAATGCAAAAAGGAAAAACATTGCTTCATCAATGGTGATCAAGTACACTTTTAATTAGTTCCATTTCAGAAATAGCTAGATGGCTGAATGAAGCTTTATGGCCATTGTTGAAAGTTAGACAATATATATAAGCAAAGAATAAAAAAAAATTAAATCACTACATTCTCACTACTAGAAGTCACCTCTGTTATTTCTGGCATCTCTACTGCTTTGCTCCTTTTTAAAATATATATATGATTGGGGCAAACATATTAATTTATAGTAACAGAATCATTTGAAGCTGCTTTTGTTCTATTAAGAATAATTGCATATCTTAGTAAATATACTTCTAAAACATCATATAAACTCTGAAAAGCATTTTATTTTAGAGATTTACCATAACTGATTTAACCAATGCCCCATCATTGGGCACTTATGGTATGTCCTATTTTTGCCATTATAAATAAAACTGACATATAATAATTTTTTTACAATCATAAATAAGTTATTTCAAATGAAACAAAATAAGGCAATGAAAAAAGTGAGAAGATAAGGCATACCATAACACACATAATGACATTATTCATTAATTATCTTTTTATAATAAGTTACAAAACAAGTCTGTCACAGCTAGACATTAACTGCATTTTTTCCAAGTCTCAGCTGCTTTAAGTGGTTTTAGCAATGTCTCTACTCCCACAGTGCATACACACAAACTGTTTTTAAAATCCATGAATTCTCCCATATCTATTATCATATGATGAAATTCTAATGTTCAATTAATAACTCCAGAAATACAGCATGAAAACTAAATACCAAGGCATATAATGTTAAAAAACAACAAAAAGAAATTTCTCAGTTCCCACTCAACAGCTTTGTACTGTACCATATGTTTAAAAAATCATTAAGAGCACACTAGGGTATTGAAAACAGTATGTGCATACTCTAAAATTATTATAATGTGCTTGTGTTCCCAAAAACATACTTCAGTATGTACAGAGAGATAGTCCTTAGCCAAGAAGACTGTTGTCTAGTTAAACAGAAAAGCTGAGAAAAATATTCTCTATGACAATGGAAGGGAACTTGAATGTATAAATCTTACATACTTCCATGGCTGAGACTGTGTAATCTCAACATCCAGAGAATGTTCTGATGTCCAAATATTTAGAATCATCTAGCCTGCCCTACCTTCTTGAAACATAAAGATATTGTCACACATAAAGACTGAACAACTAAATCTCAGAGCAGTTAGGTCATGCTGACTATATTCTAATACCATAATGTAAAAGTGGAGGACAGAGAGAGAAAATTTTGCTGTGTTTATCTAGTACTATGCAGAGGAGAACATACCAAATTTATGAACCACCAGTATTCAATCACTGGAGAGGTCTGTTCTGTTGTAGGGTATCAAAAGCCCTATTAAATTTACAATCTGGATGAACTGTCACTCAAAATGATCAACCTCCCTTTTCTCCCATGCTCACCGAGAACCTGTAGATTGATTGGGCCTTTGTAGCAACCTGGAAAGGGTGGACTTGAAAAGTAGCAATAAATATAATAGTCACTGGAAATTCTGTGTAGACTCAACTGCACCTTAGTAATTATAGACAATTAGGATAAGATTCCATGTGCATTTAGTTCATAGGTATCAGTCTTTGAGAATGTGTTTGCTTCTTCTTGCAATAGATACAGATTTTAGGGGAGACCAATCAGATAGCTGCCTGAGGCATGAATCTATAAGCAGCTTGAAAGCAGTGATTCACAAACCTTCTCAGAATCACTTGGGAGCTTAACAAAAAAATTCTGGGTCCCATCACCTGAGAATTTGCATTTCTAAGAACTTCCCAGGTAATGCTGATGCTAGGGATTTAGTGACCTTATTTTGACAGTCACTGCCCTAAAATATTCTCAGATTACACTAGGAATGTTAAGGCAATTTTTACTGGTTTCTAAATATGACTTTTTACAGATCTCATGAAAGGTAATTGCTTCTGTTCCTGCCAAAGTAGACAGTGCCCTTGAATTATGTCTCAGACCTGGTTCCTTAGGTAGCAGAGGCCAAGACCAAATTTAAGTGTTCAGGCTTTATTTGGGAAGCACAGGGCCAACACCAGGGCAATAAGAGTGAGAAAAAGGGATGTGAGGCAGAGAAGAATGGCAAACAATGCAAGGTAATGCACTGTCAAGCTGGCAACTGCTTCCTGACAAGCTGTGAAGAGACGCAGCCACCTGCTGAGCCACATCTGACATCTCTAGACAGGCTTTCTTGAAGTAGTCCATGAGAGAAAGGGGAAGAAGAGTTTCACTGCATTCCTTTTCCTTTTCTTCATTGTCCTAAGTGTGTTCACAGGAAGTTAACACCCTGCTCTTTCAGACTGCATCATCTGACCTCATTGGGAGAAAAACCACATTCCATTTTGCACGGGGTGTGGTATCTCATCCAAGACTGAAAGTTTCAGAAGCCAGAAACTCAGAGCTTAGTAACACTGACTAAGCTAGCCTTTGAGCAGCAGCCTAGAAGAAGGGATTGGCCCTCAGATGAGCTATGAGCCTGTACCAGGTGGTAGAACTCTTAGGGCCCAGTCACAGTTTCTTGACTGTTATGGTGGATGATGCACAAGCAGGAAGCAGAGCATCTGGAAAATGGAAGTTCTGAGAATTTCCAAGAAAGCTCATAAAATCTGTCTAATGCTAGTAGAAATTAAAAATGGCACCTCCTTTTTACCCACTTATCTCCAATGAATCGGGGTTGCATAAGACCCATCCAACTCTGAAATGACAGAGCCTGATGTCAAGTCTGAAATCAATGAGCCCAGAGTTGCCTGAAAATGACAGACGTCATCAGCTGGAATTCTAGGGCCATGGTGCTGTTTATTAGAAACAAGGAAATTATTTTCATTATTTTGAAAATATAAATTTAAAACTTTTTAATGTATATTCTAAAATATTGGCTGGATCAAAAATTTAAAAAAAAAGTTTTTTTTTAAGTGGAAAACATTTGCCAATAAGAAGGAATGAGTACTTTTAAACATATTTTGAATGAGACTTTACAACTGTCTTAATGAGTCTGATCCACTAAACATTTCTGAGTGAGGGAAAGACTGAAAATCAAATATATCAAACATATAAAGTAAATGTAAAAAGTCCTTTATTACAGACATAAAATTTGTGTTCAATTTTTAGCCATATAAAATATATTTAGTAGAGAGATCTATTTTTTATTTCCTTACTAAAAAAGATATAATTTTAACACAGAATAAATATAAATGTATAAACATGTACCTCCATATAATAAAAATCCAAAGAATACGATTTGAAGGGGCAATAAATCATTCAACCATCTGGGATGCATATATAACTCAATATAGACATATAGGGATCCTTAGGGAACCTGAGCCTTTAGACTCAGTGCCTGCCACACCAAGGTTTGAACACTATGTAAAACCCTGATTGAATGACAAACTAGTCAACTTAGTGCATATTTCAAGCCAATCCCTCATCGTCTTTACCCTCTTCAGATACCCAGGTTATTTCCTCATGTTCCTTGGAAACTTTAGCATCTGGGACACAGCCCTCTCTCCTTCTTCATCTTCTGTCATGTATAACATCTACACTGAAGAACAACCCGCCCTTTAATCATAGACTTTTCTCCATGCTCTACTCCAGTGGTTCTCAAAGTGTGGTCCCAGACTAGTAGCATGAGCATCAATTGAAAACATGTTAGAAATGTATATTCACTGGTCCCACCCTAATCCTGTGAAATCAGAAATTCAGAGTGTTAGACCCAGCAAAACCTGTTTTAATTCTGATAGGTCGAAAGTTTGAAAACCACAACTCTATAAAATTCACATGAACCCACCTGCCTTCACCCAACGCACTTGTGTGATCAATATCTGGAACTGCTCCTCCTCAAAAACCTTGAATTCTGCAATTCTAACTTCTGATCCTAACCCATGTCTACTGTATTTTCCTTTCATTAAACTTTCTAGCCCCTTGAAAGCTTCCAGGTCTCCTCCCAGTCCCTCAATCCCTCTGTTTTCTTTCTTCCCTAACCTGGACTACATAGTCAACCAATTCAACTGTATTTTCACAAGGACCCTCAATTCCCTCAACTCTTTAACTTTCAACTGCAACTGTCTTGCCAATACCATATCCTAAATCAATCCAACTGCCTGATTCTCTAGGTTGTTTCTGCGTTGCCAAGTACTACTAGAGAAATGACATAGCCATGTTCACTGGATCCTTTCTGCTACTTGGCTATTGTTTTATTCTTCTTGTCTTCTTCCTTTCCCTTCTAGACAGCTTTGTAACTTTCCCCATGCCCCCAACCTCACCTTCAGTCTCCATATTCTTACACCAAGAGAAGAAAGTCACCAGGCAGGAGATTCTTATACCTCCTTCCCTTTTACATCAAAATGAACTCAAATATTTGTGCCCATCCTTCTCTCCTTTCTTTCTTCTAAGAAGTGTCTTGACCTGCTTTCCTAGGCCACCCCACCCATCACCCTTTTCTCATCTACCACATTTGCCAACATCAGATGTCTGTCTATTGCTAATTCTGATCACTATAACTATGAAACTGTTATTTGTATGCACTGCCCACTCTAATTCTCACCACACTTTATTTTTATTGTGACAAAACATACATAACATGAAACCTACCATTTTAAGTATCTTTAAGTGTATAGCTCAGTGGCATTAAGTACATTTACATTGTTGTGCACCCATCACCATTATCTATCTTCAACACTTCATCATCCCAAAGTGAAACTCTATTTGACTATACTAGGTACAATCATAAAATATTCATACTTTTGGGTATAGCTTATTTCACATAGCATAATGTTTTCAAGGTTCATCCATGTTGCAACATGTATCACAATGTTATTCCTTCTTAATGCTGAGTAATATTCTGTTGTGTGTATATATCATATTTTGTTTATCCATTTACCCATCAATGGACATTTGGATTGTTTCCTTTTCCAAAACGTTTGTGTGACATCTATTTTCAACTTCACTTTTAGATGAAGATCATGAGGTTTACAGAGGTTAACTAACCATTCACATCCACACAGCTGTTAATCAGGTGGAGTAATCAGATTTAAAACCTCTA